>OY986438.1:147493486-147790986 GCA_963920525.1 Dichetophora obliterata | reverse complement strand
GCACTGAGGGCTTTTAGAATTTTTATAATAAAATCGTAGTTTTTAGTTGTAGGAGTGTACAATTTTGCAGGAACACGTATTTTGATACGGTGCATCATAATCAATCAAAAAGTCGATTTTGAATTTTTGGCAACTAACGGCTTTTTTGATTTCATATGACGATATTCAGCCCTATCACTTAGTCCCGTCGTAGTAGTACGATATTGTAGAAACTACGAAAAAGGCATCACTGCATTCATTCGTAGCACCATTCGTAAGATTTTTTAAGTAGTTTTTTACGACGTGTTTTGGTTGTCGGAGAAAATTTTGATAAAAACTCATCAAATAAAAGTGGTTATTCTTCCTTAATTTATTTCAAAATTTTCTGCGACAGCCAAAACACGTCCAAATTTACATACCAAAATTACTTTAACAATCTACGAATGACGCTACGGATGAACTCAGTGATATCATTTTCGTAGTGTCTACGATATCGTACTACGACGTGACTCGGGGCTGATTACCTTTCCAGATGGTTCCTTGCCTCTAGCTAGATGCATCGAAAAATGCAGGAATAAAATCAAACTTGTTCAGAGTTTTAAAAATCTTTTGTATATTTCAAGACGCGATCATTTCGAAAAGTACATTAAGTGCAAGCAAAAGTTTATTGCTATCAGTACACACATCTACAAAGGACCAACCTGTAAAAGTTCAGGAATCTTTTAAAGTAATTACATTTTAAATAATCTTCAAACGTACCAACTCCCATTGAAAATATGGACTCAAGACAACACCAACAACTATCAAGCAGCTCAAATAGGCACTTGTAGGCAAATAGTTTATACTATCGAGAGTTTTATTCTAAGGATAACAATACTTTTTGATATCAATATAAAGGTTTGTATAAAAAAGAATACTTACGTTAGCAGAGCATCCAACTTCCAGTCTATGCAAATAATTAATCCCTGATAAGTATGTGCCAACTAAGCCAAGATATATCCAAATGCCAAATATATCGTGGACTGGTGAAAAATTTCGTCGCAGTCTAGACTTGGGATACATCCAAAGAAAAATTATGACACCAAAAATAAACTTTGTTTGTTGGAAGCAGAGAGCGCAAAGAGAGATAAAGAAAGAAATAAAGAACATGTGATCAAAGGCTCAAAAATATATGATACTTACCTGTATAATAATGGATGCCAACATCATATAACCCAAAATAAAATGCGGTATAGCTCTAACATATATAATATCATCAGCGTAAACCTCACTTTCGTTTTGTACATAGCTGAAGGCACATACAAAACCGAATAAAAGAAAAATCAAAGCCAAACTCTGAACCACCAGATGAACGTACTTGATTAGGCGAGAGCGTGCGCCTCGAAATAGACGATAGATCATCATTCCCAAGCCCAGAATAGAAAGCCCGGAAAACGAGCACACTCCGTGACAATTGTTTCTTTTGTTGCCACCATTTTTGTTGATGTTGTTCTCAAAAAAGTTAAGCATAAAAAATTGATGTATTGACAGTATTAAATAGATAATGGCTAGAATAAAGAGGATTAGTTGACTCAAGCGTATTTTCAGCATGTTGTGCAAAGATGGCACAAATAGAAAAATAATCTTGTAACCGAGTAGAAAATGACGTGCTTTGTATAAAATTGCGTTTAACAAAAAGAGGAAAACAAATATTATGATTTCGATGATTCAAAAGTTTCAGATTTGACATTGAATTGAATTCAAAATCAAGATGTTTTTATGCATGGTGTAAGTCATACACCCATAATAGAATTACCAGTGATTACATATAACGACCCTGTAGTTCCGCTGGTGGCAGCATATTTCTTTGGACGTGCTATTTCTCAAGCCTTTACAGGTATGGCCCAATGGGACAGGAAAATTGTAAAGTCCATGGTAATGCACGTTCGGTCCGTTCGCCCTTGTTAATGACATCGATGTGTTAAAAGGACGTACAAAACACGAGGCGAGGGGCATGCCTCTACCACTGCAGGTATGTGAATTCCGTTTCAACTTGGAACAACTGGGAACTGCGCTGCCGAGCTGTAGGGATAAGGTGTCGAATACAAGCACATTAAAAAATTAAAGGGGATTTTTTCTGTGTTTACTTCAGCGTTTGATGAATATATTTTCACAAGAGTAAAAAAACTAATTTCTGTTGTTGTTTCTTATAAAGATAGACACTGGCCCAGTGAACCAAAACTATCTTTTTTGAATTCATTTACGAACTTTTTCGGGTAGAAAAATTCATTGGGCACTCATAAATGAACCCTTTTGGACTCATTCGTCGGACTAAAATGCCTCTCAAAAGCGAACCTTTTTTCTTTCAGAAGTGAGTTAATAAATGCATCATCAATTGTCCATTTTTTTGTTCGGAAACGAGCTGAAAAAAAACTATTGAAAAGTTCTTATTTTGGCATTTATAAATTAACTATTTTTTAACCGTTTTTTTCAAAAACAAGTTAAAAAACGAACTATAGAAATGCACTTTATAATAATTTACATTTGTTATGGAATAAATTTTCACGAATTAAATCTTCTCTAGCAAGAACATTGATCATACAAATAAAAAAAAAACCAATTTAAAAAAAAAATCTATCCGAAAATGTACTCAAAACTATCACTTTACGCAAAACCTTCGCATATGTTTCAGTGGGGGGCAATTAGCTTAATAAAGGGTGTTTTTTATAGAGTAATACAACTTTGAGTTGGTATCATTGCTTTATTTGACCACCTATTTAACAGTTGATAATTGCTTTTTGTTTAATTTGCTTTGACATTTCATTATAGATTGACTTACATCAGAGCAACGCGTTCAAATTGTGAAAATTTTTAATCAAAATAATGGTTCTGTTCGTCAAACTTATCGTGCACTTCGTTCATTTTATGGAGTACATAATCGTCCTTCAGAGCTGCTAATTCGAAGAACAATAGATCGTTTTCGGACCACATTTACTGTTACTAATAATGTGCGTCCTGTGAGACGCCGAACAGTGCGCACTGAAGAATCTGTAGCCGCTGTACAGGTAAGCATTGAATATGATGTCAATCAATCAATTCGTCGCCGTTCTCAGCAACAGGGGTTGTGTCCTTCCACTTTATGGAAGATTTAATGGAAAGATCTTGGCTTAAAACCTTTCAAGATTCAACTTGTGCAGGAATTAAAGCCAAACGACCATCGTAAGCGCCGTCAATTCGGCGAATGGGCTGAAGCACAATTTGATATTGATTTTGAATTTCCATGGAAAATTCTTTTTTCCGATGAAGCCCATTTTTCGTTGAATGGGTACGTAAATAAAAAGAATTGTCGTATTTGCAGTGAGGAGAATCCACAAGCTTTTGTCGAAACACCATTACATGCACAGAAAGTTACTGTTATGGGCTGGCGGAGTCATTGGCCCATATGTCTTCAGAAACGATGATGGTCAGAATGTTACAGTCAATGGTGAACAGTATAGGAACATGATTCGAAGTTTTTTCGTACCTCAATTACCTGGCATTAATCTTGCTGATATATGGTTCCAACAGGACGGAGCCACATGCCACACAGCGGGCGCTACAATTGATTTACTCAAGGAAACTTTTGACGAAAAAATAATTTCACGAAATGGCCCAATTAATGATTTAACCCCATTGGATTATTTTTGTTGGGGTTATGTAAAATCACTTGTCTACGTCGATAAGCCACAAACAATTGAACACCTGGAAAACAACATTCGAAGAGTTATCGGCGAGATACGGCCGTAAATGCTGCGAAAATTTTGTGAAAATTGGTGTTCCAGATTGAGCCTTATACGCGCCAGTCGCGGCGGCCACATGAACGAAATTATATTTAAACATAATGTCATAAATTTTCTATCCAATAAAGCCCGTTTCATTGATATTTAGGGCCACTTTCTCAATGTCCGGTTAGTCTAGCTCTTAACCAGGACTTAGCTAACCATACGATAGCTAAAAAAATAATTTTGATTTCACCAGGTGCTGGTTAAGCAACTGTCGGTTAGATCATGATTCAATTACTATAGGTTGTCCATTCATTTGACGTTTACTCACAAGAATGAAGATATACACCCGTAAAATTGAAGAGGAGAGCAAAAGAGTAATTTTTTTAATGCCATCAAAGTAATCAGTTGCAGGAATTTCATACTTTTTCGCAGTACTAATACCCAAGGGTACATTTCACTGCTACTTTTTATACTACGTTCTGTACTACTTGTTTGTTTTGATAAAATATTTAAGTGAGTTTTTAAAAAGCTAATTTCAATGTTTTTTTGTGCAAATGTATTCCCATCGCTGACGGATTATTGGATCCACTGGCACATTATATTTTCGAATTTTATCACCAGAATAAACTGTTTTGCAAATACTGCACGTTGAAGGTACTATTATTGTAATAATTACAACTTAATAATAGCGATTTATATTTAAATTGTAAAAACGGCTCGCAACCAAATTTTAAAATAATGTTCAATTATCAAAGCAATAATTATTATAAACGCAATGCACACTATTTCTTTTTTTCCTGCTAAAGGCCTGTTTCCAGCTCTCAAGTAAAGCATATTTTCCATATAAAAAACTGAAAAGTAATCAAAAAAAAAAATTTTCTTTTTTCAAAATTACTTAGAAGTGAATCCAGCTCTTAAGGCTCTATTCTCCTTCAGCTTGCTGTTTTTGGACCCTTTTTGAAAAAATTCTCATTTGAAAACGCAAAAAGATATTTGAATTTTGTTTTTTTTTTATTGAATTAGTAATGAATGAAAGAAAATAAAAAATTTTTTTTCGCCGCGATATAGGGGCTGTCCATAGATGATGGCACCGTCAAAGTTGGCCCTCAAAAAAAAAGGCATGGTGCTGGCGGCCACGATTCCGGCCCTCAAGAGGGTCTGAAAAAAAAACAAATACAGGGTTATGATCAGCATAGATGTAATTCTGGCCCGTAGTAAAATAAAAATTTTGCGATTTTTTTTGACAAAATGGCGGTCACTTGAAATTGACAAATCGAATTTGGACCCATTTTTTTGTAGTTTAGTGTAAAAAAAAAATAGTAAAAAAAATCGAAAAATTTTTATTTTACTACGGGCCAGAATGGTGACAATTCTACGTCGATTAAACTTTGCTTCATCCAAATCGGTTTAGTAGAACTGGCGGAATCGTGGCCGCCAGCTCGAAAAACGTGGTTTCGAGATAAACGCGTTCAAAGTTCAAAGCAACATAAAAACTACTCATTTTAGCGAAGACATGACCCCACAAAAATGGCCATATCTTCTAAAGTATTTCGAATTTCAAAAAACCCTTTTAGGGTTATATTCTTAAATGTCCAAGCTATAAAAAAATGCAAAAAAAGTCGAAAAAATTTTTTTGCTGAAAGAGAATAGGGCCTTAAGAAAAAAATTGTGTTTGTACTACTTTTTTTTCAATAAAAATCAGGCACGGAAACATTGTGAATGAAAAGAAATATATGCTCTAGACAATGTTTCTTTAAGTAAAGTTGTGAGAAGTATCTTTGCAGATACATTTTTTTAGTTTTTTTTAGCTACAGTTTGGTGATTGTTTATTAAAATTACGATGTAAATGCATTTATGGTAAAGGTAACGCAGAGTTTATGAAACCTCTGCAAATGAAAAGATTTATTAAACTCAAAAATGATTCAAATCCTATGCTCGTGTAGGAATAAGTTTGAATACAATAAAAGATACAGAAAAAAATGCCCTTACTCCATGGACTAATCCATTTTTTCTTTTATTTAAATTCATTCATTTAGAAAAATGTTTAAAATTGGTTAATTTGCATGTTTAGTCCTAGATATAAATCCTTGAATATAATATTTGTTTCGTAAACAAAAATTGCATCCTAGTCTAGCAGTAACGGTAATTACTTCGATCAATTAGATACCATACATTATATGGTAAAAGTTATGTGACTCTGGTCCAGCAGCCTAGGCTGCCAATGCAACAACACAGAAGATATAAAAAGTAGTAATTACATCCTCAATTTAGTTTACTTTCATTACCTAGTTAACTTAATATGCATTGTCTCGGGGAAGAAGCGAATGCTTCTTTTCTTCTGAATTATTCTGATATTATAGAATGCTAACCGGTCCATTGCATAAATTTACTAAAACTGAGATTTAAAAAAGGGAAAACTCTGATGAAGGGTCCTAGAAAGTGCACTAAGCACTGTTTTTTTGAGGTCGCGAGTTGCCAAAAAAAAATAAATTTTAAGTAGAGGTTCTATATTAGATACATTTTGTAGCCATCTGTGGATTCTTTCAGTTAATAAGAAATTTTTTCCGGCTCGTGAATAAGCCTTTTTTAAGTAGAGTTTCCACATGAGGTACTTTCTGTTGTTGAATAATTACATTGTATTGTAATCAAAATATTAATGAATTGTGGCAGTTGCGATGACCATAATGAAAAAAACAACACTTACTCATTTCTTATGTACTCTCCTCGCCCTAGCAAGGTGCCGATTGAGTACGCTGGGTAAGCCTTTTTCAGCAATTTAGAGGAACTTTACTTCTACAAATTAAACAACCTACTGATTCTAATTAACCGCACTGGAGGAAGTGTCCATGTCTTTTCATGTGTTACACACTTCAACTTACGGGTAGTTGGAGATTATTAGTAGTACTAGTAATCACCTAGTACTACCATCAGAGAAAGATTAACCTGATTGCATTCAAATGACGTCTAGAGTGTGTCGTTAATAGACGAGCTACGAATGTGCGTTCAGCACTAAAATTAACCTAGATTATCCGAATTGCCTACATGTAAGGCTACGCAAATGCATGTGTCAATCGCTGTGGATACAAATGCCATAGCGTAAGAGCGCTCGCGATAGCTAACGTCTACGAGATAAGAATGCACAACGAAGCAAGACATAAGTAACATTCGCAAAAAATGCATGCTTTTATGTCCATTTGCTCCAGGAAAAAAATTTTAACTGCAGCTCTCAAAGTAAAGAGAAGACGTTAACAAGAATATAACGTGCGTATTCATTGCATTTTCATTTCGTGGATGGCGGAAGAATAGAAAGCATCTGAGCGTGTTGAAAAAAATTGCGTCACTCTTACGAATTGCAGCTTTCACGTTATTTCCTGTGCGACATTTGAAGTAAATGGACCTATTTGTAGCGGATATTTAATTAGATATTAAATATGAATGGCTACGCAACAATTAACTAAATGAAAACAAACTCCACAAAGAGGAACGCGTTCCTAGAGATCCGCAGGGAAGTATGAAAGCATACTCATTCAGCAGCAGACACTTGAGTTTCCAGCGAAGCAACCGCATGTCTTCATTGTCTCAATGCTGCGTTCGTATTGATTCGCAAATCGTTGTTTGCCAAAAAATACGAATATTATCATGCGAATCTCTGATCACCATTTAAATAAAGCAACCATCAGCTAACGGCTCGACAGCCTTCTTTTAAAAAAATATTCCGACAAAATAAAAATAAATTATTTTATTTATGTGAGATGTCATATTTACTTTCATACTACTTTTTTCTGATTAAGAAATATATTCAAATATTTCTTAAGTAATTACTTGAGAGCTGGATAGAGGCCTTAACAGCAAAATATAGAATAAATACTTTTTAAAAAAAAAAAAATACACAACAAAACACTGAAACATGACTTTTTTCATAAAAGACTACAAAACCCTGGTTGTCACTTATATTTGAGAGAGAATATATTTTTATTTACATATTTACGGGTGTTGTCAAACGAATGGACAACCTATAATAATTAAATCATGGGTTAGATGACTAATTGTGAATTTTTGAATTGTGAATACGTAAAAACATCGTATCAGCTGTCTCGTGTTTACATTTTTTTTGATTTTGTGCTGAAAATCAGAGAACTGCACAAGCCTACTTGAAGTCTATTTCAAGCGCTTGCTTAAAATACAATTTCAAGCTAGCTTTAGCTTGATAATTTTGAATCAAGTATAGCTTGTAATTGAATATAAAGAAACCCACGCACAGCTTGCAAGTATTCTAGCTCACAAGCGAACGGCACGAAGTTTCAAGTAAAGGAGATCTTGATGCTTTCGGCAAAAGCTTGTAAGCCTCGCAAGTATCCAAATTATTGAAATAAAGCAAGTATCCAAAAAATTCAAAGAGCTTCTTTAGAGAAAGCTTAAGCGTAATAGGACTTTTAAGGATTCTGTGGACTCCATGGTGTGAAGTTTTAGGGTAAATGCATGGCAGAATTCTGCCAATTCTAATTCTGCCATGGGTAAATGATTTCGAAGATGCTGTCAAACTTTAAAATTTAAGGTGGCGGATAGAGTTGCCACCTAGATTTTTTTATTTTTGCGAAATCTTGTAATTTTGAAATTCTGACAACGGATTTGATTTCGAATATATTGTCACTGTTTTAAAATTTAAGTTGGAGGTTAGGGTTGCCACCTAAATTTTTACCACAGTACTGCCACCTAAATTTTTACCACAGTATTGCCACCTAATAATATGTATTTTTAAAAGTTTTAAACATCGTTTATCAGTGTTAAGGGGTCGCTGATTTTGAATCTAAAATCAGAATTTTAAAATTCAAGATGGTGGATAGGGTTACCACCTTAATTTTTTTAGTTTTAAAAATTCCGGGCTGGCAAAAAAATGGTACTCCAAAAATGGGTCGCTGAATTCGAATCCGTTGTCAGAATTTCAAAATTATAAAATTTTGAAATAATAGGGCTGCCACCTAATTATATGTCTTTTCAATAGTTTTAAACGTTATTTATCAGTGTTAACGGGTCGCTGATTTCGAATCTAAGGTCAGAATTTTAAAATTCAAGATAGTAGATAGGGTTGCCACCTTAATTTTTTGTAGTTTTATGAATTCGGGGCTGGTAAAAAAATGGTACACCAAAAATAGATCGCTGAATCCGAATCCGTTGTCAGATTTCAAAATTATAAAATTTTGAAATAATAGGGCTGCCACCTAATAATATATATTTTTAATAGTTTTAAACGTCATTTATCAGTGTTAAGGGGTCGCTGATTTCGAATCTAAGGTCAGAATTTCAAAATTCAAGATGGTGGATAGGGTTGTCACCTTAATTTTTTGTAGTTTTATAAATTCGGGGATGGCAAATTTTAAAATTCTGACTTTAGATTTGAAATCAGCGACCCCTTAACACTAATAAATGACGTTTAAAACTATTGAAAATATATATTATTAGGTGGCAACCCCTTTTATTTCAAAATTTTATAATTTTGAAATTCTGACGACGGATTCGGATTCAGCGACCCATTTTTGGTGAACCATTTTTTTTGCCAGCCCCGAATTTATAAAACTAAAAAAAATTAAGGTGACAACCCTATCCACCATCTTGAATTTAAAATTCTGATCTTAGATTCAAAATCAGCGACCCCTTAACACTGATAAATTATGTTTAAAACTCTTAAAAATACATATTATGAGGAGGCAATACTGTGGTAAAAATTTAGGAGGCATCCCTAACCTCCATCTTAAATTCTAAAACTGTGACATTATATTCGAAATCAAATCCGTTGTCAGAATTTAAAAATTACAAGAATTCGCAAAAATTAAAAAATCGAGGTGGCAACTCTATCCGCCATATTAAATTTTAAAGTTTGACAGCATCTTCGAAATCATTTACCCTAAAAAAATGGCGCTAACCGAAACCACAACTTGCCGTTAACTTAATCAGCACTTAACTGACAGTTCAACCTTAACCGAACATTGAGAAAGGGCTTTTTTGCTAACTGCTGGTTAAAGTTCTGATTAGTGCTTAACCGGACATTGAGAAAGCGGCCCTTAAAATATATTACTATGTTTTATTATAATTTAAACTTGTATCTTTCTATAAAAAACATCCTTTATAATTAAAAGGCAACAGCAACCCATATAATATATTTTCAGAAGTACTGAAATTTATGTTCATTTTTAATATTATTATACATTAATGCGGGTCGATTTATTTTTCGACAATTTCCCTATGATTTCCGTATTCTATGGGTTATTCCATGAAAATTTGCCAAAGGAACCATACCTCTATCGTTAAAATCGAGTCCCCTACTTTTTGTTGGTAGATTTTTTCCCAAATTGACGTTCGTATGAAATATTACCTACACGTTCACATCCATAACTCAAAAACTATCAATCGGGTTTAATCGCCAGTAGGCGCGTTGGAAAGATGAGCTCATTTTGATCAATTTACAAAAAAAAACCTCCAACATTGGTCCAACGGTTCAAAAGTTACGGGCATTTTTGTCCAAATTTTGGAGCATTTTTCCCATTTTTTTCATGATTTTGTCCAAGAATATTACTTTCATGGCCATTTTTTTGGCCACTGCTAAACGAGTTGCAGGAAAGAATGTAGAAGGCGCTATGGCGACGACATTAGAGAGCCGTACGAAAACACCAAGACTTGAAAGCAAACATGACTTTCAGAAAAAATAATGTTTTTTTCACATTTTGTCTCTTACTACACTCAAATTGAATATTTTTTTTTGATAATAGGTTAATAGATACATTATTATCTCTTAATTTGAATTTTTGTAGAAAAAAAAAATAAAAAGGGAAAAAAAAAATCAAAAAGTTGGTTTTATGTGTTATTTTGTTTTAGCAATATCGCATGAATTAATCAACCGAATTCTATAAATTTGGGCTTAAACTCTTCGTTTTGAATTGTAAATTGAATTAAATAATGGATTGAGCCAAAAAATGGCCATGAAAGTAATATTCTTGGACAAAATCATGAAAAAAATGGAAAAATGCCCGTAACTTTTGAACTTTTTACCAACAAAAAGTAGGGGACTCGATTTTAACGATAGAGGTATGGTTCCTTCGGCAAATTTTCATGGAATAACCCATAGAATACGGAAATCATAGGGAAATTGGTGAATTTTTTCAATCCCTACAAATCGACCCGCCCTATTATACATATTTTATTTCTTATTATTATATTTAAATACAAATATTTATTAGTCTTAAAATTAAATAAATAAAATTGTTATGGAAGCTTAAAAAGTAAGTTTCATCAAAGGATCCTTTTCATGGATCCTTTTTTCAGAATTATTTAAAAATATTAAATTTGTGTTTTTGTGTTTTTAAAATAAATATATTTTTTTTTAAATTTATATACGTGAATACTATTTCTTCAAAAGTGCATACTTTTTGATACTTCTTTAGCGTTTTCATGGATCCTTTTTTCAGAATCGTCGCGCCAACACTGGTTGTGGAATTATGTTCAATCTGTTTTTGAATTAACAACAAAAAAATTTTAATAGAACAACGTGCTAATTAAAAAAAAAACTGTTCATCAAGTTGCCTTTCAAAATCAAATCTAATTTGAAAATTTTTCCAATAAAATTTTAAACGAATTGAAACGGTGAACAACGCGCACAACAAGGTAAGCCTTATTTTTTAATACTTTCTTATTAAAGATATAATTATATATCTTTCGTTTAGGTTCGTTACATTTTTATAATTACAGCTGATATAGACGATACAGCATGTTGTCTAATTCAGCTTTGCAAGCATATTATCAGCCAAAATTTCATTATCCAACTAAAAAGATTCAGTTTGGGACATAAGTTTTTAAGCATAGTTTGGGTACGAATTGTTTAAAGAAATTATTTATAAATATTATTCTGCATTATAGATCTATTCGTATTTTTGCTGCTATACGAGGATTCAAAAAAAATTTGATGTGAAGCAAAACCAATTTTAGATAAATTTTTTTTTCAAATCGCAGGAAGTAAGTAAGATTTCTGTTTACATATTATATCAGCTAAAATACTTTTTTATATTAAACTAATTGTCTGATTTTTCTTTTGCCAATTTGTTAGCCACATTCATGTTTATGTTTTTATATAAAAAATATGTTCTTTTTGAAATAAATCTTTAAAAATGTGCAAAAAAATTTTACCTAATTTCGAACATAAAACTAGATATGTATAAAATAATATTAATGGGATAAAGGAAAATGTTTTTACCCTAACGAAAAATGTTGTTAAATTGAATATAATTTACTTTATCGGTAACAAAACATTTTTGTTCACTTATTAGAAAAATTTTGATTTAACAAGTTATTCTTTTTAATAAAAACTATGGCTACGGTCCTTACGAATATTTGTTTGAATCGATACGATTGGCTTGTCAATAATAACATAAACTCATGTATTGGTTACAATATTTGTCTATAATTTTTAATTTATTTGTCTGTGATTTAAAATTTATTTTGACAACACTAAAATCTTTGTATTGACAAGATTTCTTGATGTATGTTTATTAACAGGGTTGTTGTTCGCTTAAGAACAATTTTATTTAATTGAAGAAGTTATTTTTTTTGGGTGTGCCTTCTTTAGCAAGCTTGGAAAAAACTAATATTTTATACAGAAATAAAGCGAAAAGGTGTGTCGGTTTTCATGAATTTCTTTTTTAAACAAGTTATAGTAGCATGTCCCAGTAGTCACGCAAAAAAAATAAAATTTGTTTTACTAACCTGAAACACGACTTTATAAATGCAATACTTCCTAGCAGTAACAATAACCATCTGGTGTACTATTTAGACTTATTTTATTAGTTAAGGTTGTCATATTATGCATTTGAATTTATTTTAAAATTTGTCCCAGCAGTCACGGTGAACAGCCTGATTTTATTTCAATCCTGATGTACAGGGTCCGCCATCTAACGTTTTTTTTCAACTAGTGCTTATTTTGTGAATGGTAACACTAAGCTCATGTCTGATTTGACAGATAATTAGTTTTATTCTTCCACTGAACGAATATGGTTGTATATACGCTTGAACAACGCTGGGAAATATTGCTACATTACTTTGAAAATCATGGTAATGTTGCAGAATGTGTGCGAAAATTGCGTACGGATTTTGGAAGAAGAGAAGCACCGTCAGCTCCGTATGCTCGTTATTTTGTGAAAAAAGTGAAAGAACTGGCATCATCATCAATAAACCAAAGCGTGAAAAGCCAAAAGCAGTGCGTACACCCGAGAATATTGCTGCTGTGGCAGAAAGTGTGCGTGAAGCGCCATCAACATCAATTCATCGTCGTTCTCAACAATTGAACATTTCGGAGACATCATTGAGACGAATTTTGCATAAAGACCTTGGTATAACGCCATACAAAGTCCAATTGGTTCAGGAGTTGAAGCCAACTGACCATCCAATGCGTTTTCGCTTCGCTAAGTGGGCCTGCGATCGACTTACAGAAGATGCCGATTTTGCCAAAAAAATCATCTTTTCAGATGAAGCTCATTTTGATCTTGGCGGGTATGTAAACAAGCAAAATTATCGCATTTGGGGCACAGAAAACCCGCACGCATACATTGAAAAGCTGCTGCACCCAAAACGAGTCACTGTTTGGTGCGGATTTTGGTCTAGAGGCATGATTGGGCCATTTTTTCGAAAATGAGCAAGGAGTGGCCGTTACAGTCAATGGCGATCGTTATCGGGCCATGTTGAACGAATTTTTGTTCACAAAATTGAAGAGGAGGATATTGGCAACATTTGGTTTCAACAGAACGGCGCTACGTGCCACACAGCCGAAGCTACACTCGATGTTTTGCGCCCTGTTTTTGAAGATCGCATTATCAGCCGCAGAGTTGATGCCGTTTGGCCACCTCGGAGCTGCGATTTGACACCGTTGGACTATTATTTGTGGGGTGCCCTCAAAGATAAGTGTTACGCCGACAAGCCAGAGACAATTGACGCTTTAAAGGACAATATTCGTGAATCCATTGGTGAAATACAGCTGCATACAATGGATAATGTGCTGAAAAATTGGACTGATCGTTTAGGCTACTGCATGGCCAGCCGAGGCAGCCATTTGAATGAAATTATTTTTCATTATTAACCGGAAAGATTGTACTTTCAAATAAAAAAAGAAATTTAAGAAAATATCCAGTAGTTTTTTTATAGAATTTAAAAAAAAAAAAGTTATTTGGCGGACCCTTTATATCGCTGTATTGCCTTTTCTTA
This sequence comes from Dichetophora obliterata, assembly GCA_963920525.1. Lineage (NCBI taxonomy): Eukaryota > Metazoa > Arthropoda > Insecta > Diptera > Sciomyzidae > Dichetophora > Dichetophora obliterata. The sequence continues at coordinate 147,777,022 of OY986438.1, read as the reverse complement.
CTCAAAATTAATTAGTTAAAGCTTTCTTTTTACAAAAAAATGGCAGAGCTCGCTCTGAGATCAGAAAACACCCGCATGCCAGTAGGGAGGCCTCTAAGACAACTTTGGGTTGCATATCCTGCATCACATATGACTGCATATGCTCCCTGAAAATTTAAATGCATAATTTTTATGCTTATTAATGTCTTGAATTCTGACGCTCAACTATGCTTCTATAAATTGGACAATCCATCTATAATAATAAATGCGTCAATGGCAATCAAAGAGCAATTTCGGCAATGTAATGCATTTTTGCTTTTAGTCTCATCATGTTACTCTAAGAGTGGGGCCAACCTCCTTTACCACCTCGTCAACAGCCTCCTTTGATTTCGATGCACTAGTTGTCTTGCCGCGCACAACCAAGGATCATGTCTCAACCGGCTTTACCTGCTGAGCAGCGAGGATACAGGTAGAACAGCCTGTGCCACCGGAAGAGCTGTTACCACTGCACTACTCTAAACGCCTACAACAGGAAACGAACTATCTTTCGTTGCCTGAAACAGCTCCAGACGTTTATAAAGACGCTCATTTTCGAAAATGATCTCTAAGATCATTTCTTCGTAGTGGCTTAGCAACCACAGTAAACGCCTGGAAATGCCACATTTGAGTGCTACTTTAAATAGGTCACCCGAAATTAATTTCATTTTTATGACTAACCCATGCCAGAAATGACAGCTTTCTTGCCTTTCTTGTTCACAACTTTCTCCGCTGATTCTGGAAGCTTTGACGAAGATTTCAAATTTTTTTTTCTTTTGGGGTCTTACCCACCAATAAACCAACAGATTTAGACCGGGCAAACCCAGGAGCTCCTTTTGCAGCCTTTCCCTTTCCAACCGGAATATTAAACTTATCCAGCTGTAGGGACTTTCAACTCTGACGTTCTATCTCCATAGACCCCGCACCACCACTAAGTTACCTTAAGGGGTACTTTTTACTGGAAAACTACCAGCACTAACACCCACACCAACACCTTCTAATTTTGGGCCCGTACGAATGCCGGACTCTCCCACACCTGGACGAAACCTGGGTCCACATTTACGATCAACTAACACTAAGTTAGGCTCTTTTACACCCATGCCAATACCAATTACTCACCCTGCACAAAGTTAAACACAAGCATCTCTACAATAAGAACACTACACAATTCAGAAACGTAAGTGCGTCCTAGACCGTGACACACACCCTTCGCAAAGTGAAAAGGCCAACAGTTTGCGAGTCATTACAACCAACAGTTCAAAAGTCACTGGAGTAACAGTTGACAAGTATTGAGTAAATCTAATCCGAAAAAGTTTGAGAAGCACTGGAGTAATTACACAATCTACGTTGTGGAAGCACTGTAATAACCAGTGTCAAGCTTATTGACGAAAGCTACTCGCTGTCTGTATTGATGACGAATGCTACTCGCTGCAAAGCTGACGCAAACCAAAGATTTACCCTCTACCAAAAATCGATCAACGCGCCTAAAGAAGTTTTCACTTCAAAAATTCTGAAAATTGTATAGCTCAAGAAATAGCAGACCGTGTTAAAAATTGTGCATGAAAAATTTGGGTATGAACAATTATTTTCCCCAAGTGACTATCGCGTTTACTCACAGTGGAACAAAAACCTTAACAAATTGATGATTCGAGGATGAAAAGTATCGGTACATAACAATGGATGAAATATCGATCTATCACTAAGCCAATCTCTTATCTCTTGTCAGCCGATTATAGACAAGACGGAGAAAGCCAGCCAAACCAGCCGAAGAAACAACAGTCAGCAGGTTATGCCGAGGCCTTTGTATTTTGGGACACCCACGTAATTTTGCCATCGACTTTCTTCAGAACGTTCACACGTTTAACATTGACTATAACATTGTGTTATTGGGCCAAACGAAAAAGGTCTCACATGGCAAATTAAAAAAAAAAAAACACTGTTTCACTAAGACCTATCCACAAGTCGATGAAAACGATGAGGAAATTAAGTGATTTACGATTAAAATTGCTTCCACATCCCCATATTCTACCTGATTGACTTCTACCTGATAGACTTCTACCTGCTCGACTTCTACCTGTGCGCAGATCTCAAAAAGATGCTTCAAATAAAGAGATTTGGATCCGAAGATGAGCTTATAGCCGCATCTAAAGCCTATTTCACAAGAAATTTGTCCAAAGACAAATTGTTCTACAAGAAAGGCATCGAAAGTTAAAAAAAAACGCTGGAATGATTGTATCGCTATGAACAGTGACTATGTTGATGAATAGAGTGGAATCTTTAAAAAAAAAATGTGTTTCTAATAGCTAGTTTCAGGATTTAATGGCAAATAAAACAAGCCCGTTATGATTTTGGGGATTCATGTGATTTATGATTTGATTCCTTTGCGATTTTTGGGGTCTTATTGCATTTATTTTATGGCTTTTATTTCGAAGGCGCCTTACTACACCTCCTAAAACTTCTTTACATAAAACCAAATACTTATTTAATTTGTTTTGTTGAATTATTTTATTTGTTTTAATAAAAATGGAAATAATACTACAATATTTGTTCTGGTTTTGTTTGTTTTGAGTTCTTGGGGGCTCGTATCATAATGAAATACTTTTAATTGGGGATCTTATAACTTTGGGGTCTTATTTTCTTGTTAGTTTTTTCTCGCCTTATTCTAGTTTTTTTCGGATAATACAAGAATAAAATCAAACTTGTACTGAGTTTTAAAATTTTTTTGTATATTTTAAGACACTTAAAGAGTTTTGACAAGTGCATTTAGTGGAAGCAAAAGTTCATTATTACCCGTAGATACTTCTTCTACAAAGGGCCAACCTATGGAAATGTCGGTGATAATAAGAGAAATATAGTTGTAAGTCATAACATACATAATCCCATTCAAAATACGGACTCAAGACAGCACAGAAAACTATTAAGGAGCTCAAGTAGGCAGGTGGAGTCAAATGCTGCATACTTCTGAGAGTTTCATTCTATAGATAAAAATTAATGTCGATATCAACATTAAGGTTTGTATACAAGAGAATAAATACGTCAGCACAGCATCCAATTTGGTGATCATGCAAATAAAAAATCCCTGTTAAGTAGGTGCAAACTAAGCCCATGTATATCCAAATGCCGAGTATATCGTGAATTGGAGCGAAATTTCGGCGCATCTTAGTCTCTGGATACATCCAAACAAAAATAATGACACCAACAATCCACTTTGCTTGTCAAAAGCAGAGAGAGTGAGATACATTGAAAGGAAAGACATGAGAGAGTTAAAGAATTTAAGCAAAAGCTTAATACGTACCTGTATAATAATGCATACCAACATCATGTAACCAAAAAAATAATGCGCTCTACCGCTAAAATGCAGGGCAATTTCTTCCATTTTACTAAAATATTCCTCATCACTAACTTCCGGAGATATAGTTATGTTATGATCGCCCAGTGGATAGATGTTATTATACGATAAACCATATGTGAAGGCACATACAAAACCGATTAAAAGAAAAATCAAAGCCAAGCTCTGAACCACCAGATGAACGTACTTGATAAGGCGCGAGCGTGCACCGCGAAATAAACGATAAAGCATCATGCCCAAACCCAGAGTGCAGAGGCCGGCCAGCGAGAACAGTCCGTGATTATTTGTTCTTTTGTTGGCGCCATTTTCACTGATGTCCTTTTCAAAAACGTGTTGCATGAAAAATAGACATATTGCCAAAATTAAATAGATAGCGGCGAGGATGCCAACGATAACCTGTCTCGTGCGTATTTTAATCATGAGGATGAATTGATAAACCAAAAGAATGGTTTAAAACAAGAATACAAATAAAGAAATCTTAAAACCGGCCAAAAAATTATTCACGTTCTTTGAATAAAAGTGAGCTAAAAAAAAAAGATGAAAACAAAAATTATTATTTTGAGGAAACTGTCAGATTCAAAATAAGATGGCATAAAATTGAATTGAGAAAATGAAAAAATAAAAATAATTCTATATTATTTCTGACACTTTGCGGGAAGAATATCCCATGATAGAATTACAAGGTAGGCTCGGATAAATATAGCTGTTCAATCGTCAAGTTTTTCAATGTTAAACCGTTACGGCATAACACGCTATTATAACTCGCTAATTTGAAGAACTACGACAGAAGTTATTGTTAGACTGCAAAGGTTTATTCTATGACAAAAATAGGCAGGGTCTGTTTTTATGCCCTTCTAAAAATAGACAAACAAATTATGACGCTATAAAGCTGCGGAGAAAGACGATTCTTGGTCGAAGATCCAACAAGCAAGGCGCACAGTGTTTTCTCTTTGCCATAAAGGGAAAAAAAGCAGTTTCCAAAAAAGCCCAAAAAAGTTTTGTTTTCTGATAGAATACACTTCAACTAAGAAGATGGGGGTCATTTTCACAAGTTTTCTCAATCACATTTAAGGATTTTAGTTGACACTTTGGGGTATACCTACAGCTTTTAATATTCATCGTACAAAGAAAAAATATATGCTTAAATATTAGTTAGAGTGCGAATAAAACAAATATCTTATTTTGGGTCTTGCCACTTCTTTAATAAAGTCACAAAATAGCAAAATCTAAGAAGAAGAAATTCATACACTCAAAAAAATACTGTAGTAAAATTTACTACACAATGTGTATTTAATTCATATATATGTAGTTTTATTTATTTTTAAAAACATATGTAGTTGTTTACATACATTTATTTAAATAAAGAATATCTACATTAAAATAAACTGCATAATATGTATTTGATAGCAATTTCAACTAACATAATTATGAAAGGTTCGTGATGAAGAATTGTGGTAAGTATACTTCTTAAAATATATGTTTTTAATACAAAAATACCTTGATTTTTTTATAATAAAAGCAATCTCTTTGTACAGTGGCAAAAAACATTTTGCAGTTTTTTAATTAATGAATGAAAAAACATTTAATTTTAATGTAAATGTATTTATTTTTTGTAGTTAAAAAATGGGTAGTAAAAGTAAATAATTGAAATTAGTAAAAATAATAACACTTTTATCTGGTCGGTGAGTTACTAAATTACATTTGTTTTAAATACACTTTTATTTATTTTTACTACAGCATTTTTTTGGGTGTATATTCATATGAGAAAAGTTACACACAAGCAGCTTCAGTAGATGCTTATGATATTATTATGGTTGTTGTTGTTGTTGTTGTATTTGTTGGTTTGGTTGGCAATCGTGTCGTTTGTTATTGTGCTGATTTGGTTGTTGTTATTGTTATTCATATAAATGTAAAATGTACATATTAAACCTCTGAACGAGTGCGCTTGAAATGCATTTCAGAACACTGATATGTGGAGCAAGTTTAAGAGAGTTGTGTTAAAAGAGCATTACTATGAAGACGCTGTACCTTACAAGCCATTTCTTACAGACTTCTACAAGACTTCAGCTATCAGAGCCAAACACTGAAGAGTTTTAGTTTTATGTCTTATAGACATCTCCAAGGCTTTTATTTAAGAGTGCTGATCTGATCTGATTTATTGTAAAAACAAGGGCCCTGTAGGAGTCAGTTAAGAGTATATTATACCCTAAAATGGCATTTTTTTTTAACAAAACGTCAGTGCAGTTTCTTAAAAACAATATGGATTTCTCAAAGGTTTGGAAGAAAAAGAAAAAAAAAACCGGTAGTTTCCGTAACTGCTTGAAATCAAATTTAATTAAAATAAAAAATGGAATTTTAATGTCTACAAATACGGTTCAAAAAAATTATTGCTGTATCTTATTGTCACCAAGATAAGGAGAATTATTTGTGACAACCGTTTATATTTACTAGTGTCCGACCGAATGTGGATTTTTGGCTGAAGCCGAATATTATCAAAATTTTTTTTAAGTACAAAAATAATAAAATTTAAGCCTTGCTTGCGTTATTTATTAATTTCAGCACAAAAAACGGCAATCATTATAGGTCCAGTCTGGTCAAAAAAGGCGAAAAATACGCAATTTTCATAATTTTTTTTTGGAAAAAGTAAATAATATAAGTCCTCTAAACTTTTTAGGTAAAGGGTCCGCCAAATAATTTTTTTTTGAAAATTCTATAAAAAAAAACTACTGAATATTTTCTCAAATTTCTTTTTTTATTTGAAAGTACAATCCTTCCGGTTAATAATGGAAAATAATTTTATTCAAATGGCTGCCTCGGCTGGCCATGCAGTAGCCTACACGATCGGTCCAATTTTTAAGCACATTATCGATTGTGTGCAGCTGTATTTCACCAATGGCTTCACGAATATTGTCCTTTAAAGCGTCAATTGTCTCTGGCTTGTCGACGTAACACTTATCTTTGAGGGCACCTCACAAATAATAGTCCAACGGTGTCAAATCGCAGCTCCGAGGTGGCCAAACGACATCAGCTTTGCGGCTGATAATGCGATCTTCAAAAACAGGGCGCAAAACATCGAGTGTAGCTTCGGCTGTGTGGCACGTAGCGCCGTCCTGTTGAAACCAAATGTTGCCAATATCCTCCTCTTCAATTTTTGTGAACAAAAATTCTTTCAACATGGCCCGATAACGATCGCCATTGACTGTAACGGCCACTCCTTGCTCATTTTCGAAGAAAAATGGCCCAATTAAGCCTCTGGACCAAAATCCGCACCAAACAGTGACTCGTTTTGGGTGCAGCGGCTTTTCAATGTATGCGTGCGGGTTTTCTGTGCCCCAAATGCGACAATTTTGCTTGTTTACATACCCGCCAAGATCAAAATGAGCTTCATCTGAAAAGATGATTTTTTTTTGGCAAAATCGGCATCTTCTGTAAGTCGATCGCAGGCCCACTTAGCGAAGCGAAAACGCATTGGATGGTCAGTTGGCTTCAACTCCTGAATCAATTGGACTTTTGTATGGCGTCACACCAAGGTCTTTATGCAAAATTCGTCTCAATGATGTCTCCGAAATGTTCAATTGTTGAGAACGACGGTGAATTTGTGGTGACTCAATACCACCACATATAAACACCAACATACAAAACACACACTTTACAAAATAATCACTCACACATTTTATATAAAAAATTATTATTTTAAGATTTCAAAAATTGTCCAATATTTTTAATCAAAAATTTTGTAAATTATTTTCAATATAAAAATTGTATTCAACTTTTCAATTTTGTTTCAAACTCAACTTGTATTCAATTGTGTTCAAAATAAATAAAATATATAAAATAAAAACTAAGCGTTATTATTAAAAGGAACAACAGGACCCACACTGGCGATCCTGCCAGGAGCACCGATACTTCCACCCACAACAACGTCAAAGAAATTTGCTACGAAAACAGCGAAAACAACAACTACGTTGCTATCGTCATCTACGACATTGCTTCGCACGCTCAAATACAACGAGAAAATCTTGATATGCAACATCATTTACAATAGCTACAACAACAACAGCAGCAATAACAACAGCACCAACAACAACAATAACAACAGCAGCAATAGTAGAATCAACAACAACAACATTAATAGCAACAACAACAACAGCAACAACATATTGGCATCAACAACAACAACATTGGCAGCAACAACAAATTTTCTTTATAAAATTTATATATTATATGTTTAAAAGTTTTTTTTTGACAAGTGATGTAAAATTCTGCTTATAACATATTAAGGGTTCTCATCTAAGCATGTAAACATGTAAACATGTATAGCATTTAAACTTTTGATGAGTGATAAAGTGTAAATAGCATAAATGTCGACAAAATGGCGGCTGCGGCTACGACAACATTATGACTTTTTTAAATTTTAAACTTTTTAAAAACCTTCATTAACATAGAAAAATAAATAAAACGTGTTCATATTTACTCCAACTACTTTAAATATGTAATGATTAGCGCCAAAGGCAACCCTCATTCACACACGTAGATTTACATGCTAGTTTACACTGCAAAATAGGCTCGGAAATGATGTAAACTCACGCCCATACAAATTTTGACAGATAGTTTACGCGCATGTAAGTTCACAAGGTTTACAATGTTTACGGGTCAGTTACATGCTTAGATGAGAACCCTTATTATAAAATTTTTTTTTCAGGTTGTCTTATTATTCTAGCTTTTCACGAGGCACACACCGTAGCTTTTAAAACGTTTGTAAGACGATAGGGTCGTGAGAAACTTATCGCCTTAAATACGTAGGCACTCCACTGCACTAGGGAAACACATTTTAGGAAACATATTTTTAGGTACACATTTTTAATACGTCATGAATCTTGCACACACACCAGCACCCCACATCAGACAAACTTCCACTCCTTTACATATTTCTAACCCTCTCTCTCAATCCGGCGAAGGTGACCATCGCCCTCTCATACAATTAGAGACGGATCTAGTCAATCCATTTGATGAAACAATGCATTCTGAAATACAAGCGACGTCAGTAAAGTTGCCACAATTTTGGACCACTTGTCCTGACGCATGGTTCGCCCATGCAGAAATACAATTTCAGGCAAAAGGAATCACAACTGACTAGACTAAGTATGAGTACCTTGTAACCGCTCTACCTCAAGAAGTAATTATAACTGTGCTAGACTTCATACAAAAACCTCCGTCCTTAGATTTGTATGAAGGTTTAAAGAGAATTTTGATTGATAGACACTCTTTAAGTGAATCCAAGAGGTTCGACAAAATTCTGTCTGGCACTGAGAGGGGTGACCAAAAGCCATCTCAATTTTATAGGTCACTTCTAATGTTAGGCGGTACTACAGTCGATAGTGACTTAGTTTATAAAATTTGGCTCCGTAAACTCCCCAAAAGCCTCAATATTGCTTTGACCGGATCTGGTCATAGAGAACTAGAAGAGAAATTAAAACTAGCTGATAATTTGTGGGAAGTTATATCAGAATCCGAAGTAGCTTCAGTTGGCAATAATGTCCAGCACATGGCAAAAATTACACAAAAACCTGAGCTTGCGATGATAACGCAATCGTTTGCTGAAACAACGTCCAAAATCATAGAAAGTTTCAACAAACTAGCTAAGAGTTGAAAAACGAACGATACCGTAGTCATTCACGTTCGAACTCAAGAGAATCTAATTTCAGAGGAGTTTCAAGACGTAGATCTCCGTCGAGAAGTGTGTCACGACATCGACCTTCCAACTGGGTATGTAGATACCATTTTAGATTCGGTAGGGCAGCTAGGGAAACTGGGGGCGATGGATCAATGTAACATGTCTGACTGTCTCAACCTGGCGAGGCCAGCATAATCTTTGTGAAATCGCCTCAAGTCGACTCAAACCTCCACGTGGTGTTTCCTGGGCAACGTCAAAACTGACAACCGTTAGTTTGGCGGCTAATCTGAGCGGCGGGCCTCCCTAGGCTTAAAATAGGTTGTGCGTCGGGTTTGAAGCCCACCCGTAAAAACCCATTTCAATGAAAACACAAAAGAATAGAAGAAAACTGATCCCAAAATCTGATGACGACTACCGCAAACGAAAAACTGATAATGATTTACGGATATGCACCTGGAATGTCCGAACCCTTAATTGGGAAGGTGCCTCTATCCAACTGACTGATGTCTTGGAAAGATACAAAGCTAATATCACTGCTATCCAAGAAATGCGATGGAAGGGACAGGGTTGCATTCGGCATGCACCCTGTGATATCTACTACAGCGGCCATGCAGAGAAGCACGAGTTTGGATGCGGATTTGTAGTTGGCAAGAGACTACGGCCCCACGTCCTGCGATTCACACCTGTGAACGAACGACTTGCCATAATCCGCATCAAGGTTAGGTTTTTCAATATAAGCCTAATATGTGCGCACGCTCCGACAGAAGACAAGGACGATGAGATCAAGGAAATTTTCTACGAGCGCCTTGAAAATGCTTACGAGCGTTGCCCCCGCCACGACGTAAAAATCGTGCTTGGTGACTTCAACGCTAAGGTGGGCAAGGAAAATATTTTTGGTCCAACGGTCGGAAAGTTCAGCCTCCACGACAACACCTCCGATAACGGAATGAGGCTGATTGACTTCGCCGCAGCACGAAACATGGTCGTAAGTAGCACTAGATTCAAGCATCTCAATATTCATAAAGCCACCTGGATGTCCCCTGATCAAAAAACAAAAAATCAAATTGATCACGTTTTGATCGACGGAAGGCACTCTTCCAGTGTATTGGATGTACGCACGATCCGTGGTGCAAACATTGACTCGGATCACTATCTTGTTGCAGCCAAGATCCGTACACGTCTGTGCGCAGCTAAGAATACACGCAACCCTACACAGAGAAAGCTAGACGTCGACAAGCTGCAATCGAAACAGACAGCCGATGCTTTCGCCACTCGACTCTCACTCCTGCTTCAAAGCACTCCTCCAATCGATGATATATGCGCGCAGTGGACACACATTTCCAACTCCATGCGTGCGGCTGCTGAAGAGGTGATTGGCTACCAACGCCCTCGCCGAAACCAGTGGTACGACCAGGAGTGTCGCGACGCCACTGCAGAGAAAGACGCCGCCTACAAAGCCACCCTGCAGTCGGTTGTAACGCGCGCTGCTAAGGAGCGATACAAAGAAAAGAGGAGGGAAGAGAGACATATTTTCAGGCGGAAAAAAAGAGAGGCAGAAAAGCGCGAGCAGGAGAAGATTGAGATGTATGGTGACAGGAATGAGGCCCGAAAATTTTTCGAAAAAATAAGACGCCTTGCCGATGGTTTTAAAACCGGGGCCTCTTCCTGCAAGGATGAAAACGGGAATCTAGTGACAGATGTCCAGAGTACACTGACGTTATGGAGGGAACACTTCTCTAAGCTTCTAAATGGCGACGCTGACAACAATCCCGCCAATAGAGATGATATTCCGGAAACCCCAATTGCGGATGACAGCGTCGAGGTTCCGCTGCCCGACTATGATGAAGTTCTGACAGCTATAGCTCGGCTTAAAAATAACAAAGCCGCGGGAGCTGATGGCTTACCTGCTGAGCTGTTTAAGAACGGAGGCGAAGCTCTACTTAAATGCATTCACGAGCTTCTATGCAGAATATGGTCGGAAGAATGCATTCCGAACGATTGGAATCTCAGTGTGCTCTGCCCAATCCACAAGAAAGTCGATCCCACTATCTGTGCCAATTACCGTGGGATAAGCCTTCTTAATATCGCATATAAGGTCCTGTCGAGCGTTTTATGCGAAAGATTGAAGCCCATTGTAAACGAACTGATCGGACCTTATCAGAGTGGCTTCAGACCTGGAAAGTCCACCATCGACCAGATTTTCACGCTACGACAAATCTTGGAGAAGACTCAAGAAAAACAAGTCGACACCCACCATCTTTTTGTCGACTACAAAGCCGCCTTCGACAGCCCAATAAGGAAGCACCTGTACTCCACCATGTCTGAATTTGGTATTCCTGCAAAACTAATACGACTTTGCAGGATGACACTGAGCAACACCAGCAGCGCAGTTAAAATCGGGAAGGACCTCTCCCCACCATTTATTACCAAACGAGGTTTCAGACAAGGTGATTCCTTATCGTGCGACTTTTTCAACCTAATGATGGAAAAGATCATCCGAGCTGCTGATCTGAGACGTAGTGGCACAATATTCTACAAGAGTGTTATGCTGCTTGCGTATGCTGATGACATAGATATCATTGGCCATAATACGCGCGAAGTCAGTGCAGCATTTTCCAGATTAGAAAGAGAGTCAAGTCGAATGGGTCTGTCAGTGAATGCAGATAAGACGAAATACTTAGTGTCAACAAACAAAAAGTCCCAGCGTCTTGGAACCCACGTTACCGTTGACAATACCTCCTTCGAGGTTGTGAAGAACTTCGTTTATCTGGGATCCAGCATTAATTCAACCAACGACATCAGCATTGAGATCAAACGAAGAATAACTCTTGCCAACAGGTGTTACTTTGGGCTCAGTAGGCAATTGAGAAGCAGAGCCCTCTCTCGACGAACGAAAATCACGCTCTATAAATCGCTCATCATGCCCGTCCTACTTTACGCATCACAAACCTGGACGCTGAGCAGTTTAGATGAAAAGACTTTAGGAGCATTCGAGAGAAAGATTTTTCGTAAGATCTACGGACCAATCTGCGTCAATGGCGAGTACCGAATACGGTGGAATGATGAACTGTATGAGCTGTACGCTGACATCGACATAGTCAAGCGCATTAAAATCGAGCGGCTTCGCTGGCTTGGTCATGTTCAGCGCATGAAAGACGATGCTCCAGTGAAGAAAACATTCGATTCGGTACCCAGCGGCGGTCAACGCAGAAGAGGACGACCGCATCTTCGTTGGAAAGACCAAGTAGAGGACAACCTGACGAAGCTTGGAATTTCCAACTGGCGCCAGCAAGCGAAAGACAGAAATGGCTGGCGCAAATTCTTAGATGAGGCCAAGACCGACATACGGTTGTAGCGCCAACTAAGTAAGTAAGTAAGGGCAGCTAGACAATGCGAACAACCATGCTCATTCGGTCAAAACGACACCCAACACAACACAATACAACATAACTCAACAAACTAAATGATTCCATCATTGCGACGGCTAATGATGGAAGTCAGACAATACTAACACGCCGCCTTTTTATTTACGATAACGACAATCACATAAACTTTTTGATAGACAGTGGAGCAGAAGTTTCAGTACTTCCAGTAAACAAATTTAAAGCCCACAAGAAAAATTCAGACTTAATATTAACAGCGGCTAACGGTAGCACAATTTCAACTTTCGGCAAGAAATTACTTAACGTAAATTTAAAACTAAGATGCGATTTTCCTTTTACATTTATACTAGCGGACATTACAAGACCCATCATAGGAGCAGATTTCCTTACGAAATATGGGCTCTTGATAGACTTAAGATACAAGAAACTCATAGATCCACTTACACAATTATCAGTTAACGCAATCACAGCATTCACAGAAACATCACTACCTAAACTAATTACACTGGACAACAAATATACATATATACTCAAAAATTATCCATCACTAACAACAGAACCTGACTACAACAAACCAGTTAAACATAAAACAGTACACCATATAACTACAGAAGGACAGTTACCTTTTTCAAGACCAAGACGCCTTGACTCCAACAAATACAAAATTGCTAAAAAGGAATTTGAATTTTAAATCAAAGCAGGCATCTATCGTCCTTCAGACTCCATGTCAGCGTCTCCACTACACTTAGTACCCAAAAAGGATGTGAATGACTGGAGACCTTGTGGTGACTATAGAAGACTAAACACAATGCAGGTGCGAACGAAGAAGGCGCTCTTTCCGAAAAAATAGCAAAGTGCCTATTTCAATCACTTTCCATAACGAGAACAAAGGTCTTCTTTCACTGACATGACAATGTAAAAAAAGCTCTATTTAAAGCGAGAACAAAGCGCTATTGCGGTTTTATAAAGTGCTTTCGAAGCGTTTTGTTTTCTAAAGGGCACGATGAAGCCGCGGACATCTGTGGCCTGCTAGTGTAAATATAAAACATTTTCTGCACGAAATTCTTCATGTTCGTGGATATTCAACAGCTTCCAAATACACGCTCCTTTGCCAAAAACACTAAACACCAATCAGTTTGCAATTGTTTCTTTGCCACAACAAGACATTTTGAGAGTAACAAATTCATCTTTGTTACAAGAAATGTCACAAAAAGCTCCAGAGTCGACTACTACCCAATCTGAGATTTTTTTTTTGTTTTAAATATGCAAAATAATTTATTAAAATATAATAATTTATGTTACATGGCATCCTCAGACGGAAATAAGTTCCGTGTATAAGAGAAAAATTTAATTAAAAATATATAAATAAATAGCAATATTGATTAATTTAATAGGAAATCACATATATGAGATCAAATGTTTTGATTAACTTATCTTAAATTCATTAGGTACAATTTTAAGTTAGTCTTAAATAGTTGAATATTCCTTGATTCTTTAATTTTATCTGGTAATGAATTGAATATTTTGATTGCGCTGTGTTTAAGGCTATTTAGTTGTCTGAATGTTCTGGCTCTTGGTATTTCGAAGTTGTGTTTTTGACGAGTGTTATGTTGGTGTATATTGTTTCTTGTTGTGAGAACAAGTTTTGATTTCTGCATGCTATTTTTGATTTTGTAGATATATTTACATTTTTCGGCAAATATAAGCTGGTTTACGTCCAATTGTTTTGTGGTTTTGTATAGCTGTCTTGTAGATATTGTTGGCTGTTTATTAAATAAGACTTAAATAGCCTTGTTCATCAGTCTTCCTATTTGCTCGACTTGAAATTTACTGCATTGGCTCCAACTGCATATATTATAACGAATTCTGGCGAGAACATGTCCTGAGTAAATTAGTTTAGCTGCTGTCTCCTTAATGCCTCCAACTCGGTTTATCGCCATTATTATGGCAGAATTGAGTTTTTTAGTTCTTCTATATGGGCATATCCCAGAAACTGTCTACCAACCAAAAATATTTGAACTTAATCCAACCTAATTTTTTTTTTAATGGAGCATTAGAATAGATATCTAATTTTATAAATTTATAAAAAAAAATTATTTCGATGATGATTAATACAAAAATTATAACCAAATCCTACCCTACCTCAGGTCTTTTAATGTTATACAAAAAAAGTGAAATTTTTTACGTGTTCATATATTGCTTTAGTATTAACATAGATGGTCCAATCGAAAGCCATATTGTTATTCACTCAATTCTCCTTAAAATTTGTAAAAAAAAAATTTCGTTTACTTTTCTGGAAACATTAAAATTTGGTATGAAATGCCAGGTAAATGCGTTGTAGCGTGCGTAACGGAAAATCAGGTTTTTTTTATATTGTGAGTAGAAAATTTTTTTTTTACAAATCTATATATATAAAATGGAATGTGAGTTTGTTTGTTTGTTTGTACCTTATAGGAGACCAAACCTCTGGACCGATCTTCCTGAAATTTTCACAGCATTTAACTGGGACTCTGGCATGATTAATAGGGTACTTTTTCGACCACGCCCACTTTTACGCCCACTTTTTTAAAATTATGTAATTGCTCCCATATAGTTTTTAACAGATTTACTTCAAATTGTATACACATTATACTCCAGGCGAGGTAGAAATAAACATTTCTTACGCCACGCCCCCTTTCACGCCCCTTTTCACACCAAATTTAAGTTTTTAACTTTTTGTTCTCTGTACAAATTTGTTCCTTCCAACGGATTATTTTTTATTTGGTAGTATATTGCTCTTCATACTGTTAACGTCGCCATATTACTATGAATCACGCCCACTTCAGCGCCCCTTTTTTTAATTCAGATACTTACTTTTACCACCAACAATGTTTGCTATACAAAATACTTTTTTTGTAATATGTATTTACCTAAAGTTTTATATACTTTTTATCTACAGGTAAGGTAGCCATAGATTTTTTTTATTACCAAATCCCCCTTTTTCGCCCCATTTTACTTTAATTATAATTAATCTGCTTTCAATCTATATATATAAAAATGAATGTCTGTCTGTCTGTTTGTTTGTTTGTGCTTTATAGGAGGCCAAACCCTTGGACCGATCTTCCTGAAATTTTCACAGCATGTTACTGTGACTCTGGAAAGAATAATAGGCTTTTAAAGTTTTCATTGGACAAAGGGGCGTGTCACCTCCCATATAACCCAAAAATTTAAATCGCCATATTTTGGGCATTTTTTGACCTACGTCGATGATATTTGGTACATATGGTATTGGCATAGTTAGGAATACGTACCAGGAGAAAAGTGGGTGGGACCACGCCCCTTTTTGGGAAAATTAAAAATAGTATTATAGTTTTCACTACTGGACCGATCGTCATTAAATTTTCACAATAGAATATTCTTACGAAATAATAAATTCTTGACTCAACATCAAGGGCTTCCGAGACTACTGTTCAGCGCGAAACACGCTTAGAGATTCAGCGATCTCGAACCTCAACATCAAGGGCTTCGGAGACATCTGTTCAGCGTGAAACACGGTTACGAAGCGACCGTTCTCGAGCCTTGACATTAAGGGCTTCCGAGACTTCTACTCAACGTCAAACACGCATGCGAAGTGACCGATAGCTATCCTCTTTATGAAGAGCTGTCGAGACACCAGAGCAACGTGAGGCACACCGTCTGCAAGATCGTAGTCGAAGAGCACAGCATCGTCGAAGCCCTGAATCATATCAGCTGATTGCATTCCACTACACATCAGAAATTGATTGCAGTGAAGATGAGTTAGTTGCCATTGCACCAAGTAATAAAGTTTGCCAATACTACAATGCCTAGAAATATAAAAATGAAGCACCTGGAATGTGCTGCGCAAATGGTAAAATTGCTTTACCCGAACTGCTACCACCACCAGAACCACTACTATCGTTAGTTTCAGGTAAGAACAAATAAATAATTTGCCCCTAAGGCATCAAAAAAGGAAGAAGAGGAAAAATTAAAATGATTATTATTCAAAATAATAATATTCCACTTCATAGGAACAACAGCGGATTCCTAACATTTCTTAAGCAACATACAAAAATACAATTCGTGTTTTCAAATGACATCGTTTGGTGCAACTAAAGTGGTTCGAGACAACTTCATGCCAACATTTAGAGTTCAAGGCCAAATTTATCACCGAATGGGATCAATATTGCCAATTCCAAATGAAGATCCTAAGTTTTTACAAATTTATTTCATGGGACAAGCGGATGATAACGACCAAGTGCAACAGCGTGAGGGGGGTAGCGCAGCACACCGGGTTCAGCTAGTCATCTATAATTTTAATTTAAATAAATATCCTGCTTTTAAGAAAAAACAATTTTTTCATTCTACAATTAAAAACCAAAAAATTACAGCATATTCATTTCTGTGGCGTGCGTAACGATTTGAGTTCTCACAAAAATTACAATAGAAACCTTTGCAATTTTTATTCTGTTTTCTTATCACTTCGCTTCTTAAATCTATTCTTCGCCTACTATTCTTAGCCTACTATAATCGTACCGATCGGCGATTTTTTTTTAAACGGTAAATTTCACGTTGTCTCGCCTTTGGTTTCGTTTGAATCATTTGCAATTATCTTTCAGTGTCACTTTAGATTATCGGCATATTGGTACCACAAAAAATTCTTTGTTTACAAAAAATTGAAAAAATGAAAACGGGTGCAGAGCGCATTCGAAAATATCGCAAAGAAATACAATCCAGTGAAAACTTAACACAAATAGAACGTTTAAAAAATGCGAAAAGAATGAAAATTTATAGAAAAAATCTTAAAGAAAAACTTAAAAATGATGATTCATTATCAAAAAAAGTAAAGGCTGACCACCGAAACCGTATGCAAATTTATAGAAAGAAAATAAAGGAACAAAAACAACAAGAGCAACCAATAATATCGTTGGATGGTGCATATAAGTGCAAAAATACCCTTTACAAGGCCTTAAAAAAAGTGGAGTTAGCGTTACCAAAAGACATTAACAAAAAAAAAACGAAATTCTTAGAATGCTTACAGAAAAATACTTGAAAGAGGAAGAAGAAGCTCAAACAAAAAATACGGTTGACGAAAATGTTAAAATGATTTATGAGTTTTACACTAATGATGACATCTCTACGGAAACTGCCGGAAGAAAGTCCACACTTATATCAAAATCTAATAACCTTCCAATATCTAAAAGATTCGTGGTTATGACAATTAGAGAAGCATATGAATTGTGTAAAACAACGTTTCCAGGCACAAATATTTCACGTACTAAATTTCATAACAACCGACCAAAACACGTGGAATTGTCAAAATTGGAATTGTCAAAGTAAGCTTCCACATAACATGTGTGTTTGCCAGTACCACGCCAATTTTTCATTTTTATGGGAAGCTATGTTTGACATTTTTCGTATGTCCCCATCTAACTTCGGCAATTTTTAAAAAAAAGTGTGTTGTGACGAAACAAATGAAGTTTGTATGAGGAATGAATGCAACAAGTGCATTAAAGACATTACAGACGCTTTTTTTTTTTGATTCGCCCGGAGGTATAAAATCTTCCCAAGATACGTATACCCGACCTATACGCATGCACGATTCACATTCTAAAATCTGCCCGAATCAGCCGGGGCAGACAGAATGCACCTACGTACTAAAACATACCCCCTATTGGCAATTAGGATTTTCCACTAAGCACATTAATTGGCTTTTCCGGAATTTAAAAATTGAATATATGTAAACGCGTATTTAAGTATACTTGATTCTACAATATATAAATAAGCAACATCGAATTAAATAATAGTAATTATCAATTTAAGGTACCCGAAAAACAATCAAAAACACTTAACTCATTTTAACTGGTTTGCGGCCATTGTCCAACCCAAGGACCTACGTGGAAATGAGATAAAACTCATATCCGCCAAATCAAAATCCCAATTAGTTGGATATGCATTTGGGCCAACGCAGGCATAAACATGTGTGAAAAAGAGATATACTCTGGCACACCAGTCCAGGTGATAGTGTGAGTTCAGTCTAATTTCAAATCAGGAAACCACGTGAGCGCGTAAATCCCAATTCGATTAAAAATTAAAATATTGAATAATTAAAAAGTAAGTTTTAAAAACGATTCATATTTGATGGTGCTTACTTTATAAAACATAATATCGAGACAAAAAAAAAAGAAACAGAACAATCTCAATTGCCAATATTACATTGTTATAAAATTGCGTTAGGTATAATGGGATGAAGTTAAATTGATTTAATTATTTAAATGTAATATAATTTTCCGTTTTAAGACGTCTACCGAATCAGAAAAATTAATCATGTTGAAGTTGTAACGAACCTCCTGGGGGCGTTACAACTTTTCTCAGCTGAGGTATCCTCAGCGGCTGTCCAGGGTTCGAAAGCAAGAAATTTGTAGGAGGTTATTTGATTAAATATTTGTTTTATTCGTATTCTTTTAATTCTTAATGTATTACGCTTAACAATTTGCGATATTGTTAACTTATGCATACAAGCTCTGGGTAGCTAAAGTTATTTAGACACGTATGTATGCGTGCACTCGTGTGTATCGTAGGTGCGATTATTATTGTTGTTGGTGGTCGTATTGGCTCGCGATGTACAGTCTCGTTGCTAAATGGTAGTCACTTTGATTTTGTGACGAAATGCTAAGTGATTCGAGTAACTAGCGTACGGTACATTTCCATTCCTCGATGATGGCGTGGCTGCTGGTACCGTTTGGTGGACTGTGCATGTATTTGTGCGGGGCGCTTTACGTAACACCTTAGGAAAGGGGAAGCGGTGGAAAGGAAGGTGTGTAGGGTTTTCTTTTTGACTAGTTGGGATTTTCGACGTCGTCAGAGGGGGAAACCTAATTCCTTTTGAGTGTCACTCCCGAGTTTTGACTTAGATTTTCCAACTGACGATGCGAAGATACCATTATTGTGAGGGTTTTAATGATGTTATAACATGGATTCGAGTGTCACTCTGTGGCCAATGTTATAGCACGAGCGGAGGAGGAGATGAGAGATGCCTATGCTTTGTGCAAGACACGAAAAGTGTTATGGAATTCGAGGATTTAGGTTAGGAATGTAGGATTCACTGGTTTATACCGTTGGGGTTGTTCTGGTGTATTATCTGATGCTTTTCTCTATTTTAGCCTTGATGATTGCCACCGCTGTCTGTGCCTTCGTTGCTGTGTGAGTGTGATGTGCCGCTATGTGGGCTGTTCTGTCTCTTAGCGTGTCGAATGGCCACAGGCGATCTGATGCAATTGCGCTGGCGTTTTAGCGGCTTACCTTTCGTATAGTTTTTAAAAATGAAAAATCGTTTTACTTCTTATTTGCAGGATTTATCGGCGACTCTGTTCGTCTAAGAGCCTTAGTAGAGAATCCTTATTGTTTCCAGGTGCTGGTACGAGCTGAACCTCCTCGTTCAGAGCTTCACAAAATGGTGGACTGCTTCGTCCAACAGTCGGCAAGTATTCAACCACCTTGTTCGGGAGCTACACAATGGCTGAACTGCCACGTTCAGGAGCTGGAAACCATCTGCCTGTCTGGCTCAAGAGTAGAAAAACAACTGAACCTTCTGGTTCGAGAGTAGGAAAACAACTGACTATTAAGTCATTTAATATGAGCGCATGAAGCTCATGTTTGAGTGATAGCTTTCGTGTGTGCATACATGTTGTTGCATCGAAAGCTTTTATTTATATGTTCGGTATGTTTGTTCGTTTTAATGTAATTGAAAGCTTTTGTTCGTTGGTCGAGAATGTTCTATTCGTTTGAGTGAATCTCGGTCCGGTCGATCGAAAGCTTTTATTTATGTTATGAAAATATTTGTTCGTTTGAGTGGTTTTCTGTTGTGTTACTTTGGATACCCAGAGTTATTTTGGTTAGTATAAATGCATAAAAGTAACTTATTATTTAGTTTTAGAAATACTATTGTATGTCTTTATATGTACATGTAGTATTTATTATTTGTTTAATGTAGTATTATTATTTGATTAACCTTGGTATTTCATTCGGACATATTTAGTTAAATATTCAATTGACGATATTTGTTTTGAGCCACCGTTTGTTTAATATTGGTTATATTAAATATGGTGACAGGCTTAGGGCCAAAGTAAAGCTTAGTAATAATTGTAATTATCATTGAATATTTAAGTAACTTTGTCTTATGTTAATTACTTAAATAGTAAATTCCATTATTATTAAATTTAAAATAAAATAGTAAACTGAATTAAAATTATTTCGAAAGCTAGTGTATATTACGCTAATTATATTGTTAGTAGTATAGTTAATAACTATAAATATATATGTTATAAAAATAGTAATAAAAATACTTGCAGGTTTGGTGATGGATGGTTCTGTCTGGGTATGTTGTTCTGGCCGAGTGTGTTTGTTTTAGCTGGTATGGTGAGGCCTTTGGCCTAATTGTAAGGGCATATTTTGCCCGCAAAATATGGTTCTTACAAAGTTATCATTGAAATCACTGCACATACATCGTAAAGGTTCATGAAGAGCGTAATTAGAACTGCACTGACTCAACTTAAAAAACAGAAAATGTCTAGTTGCTCTCCTTGGGATGTTAAAATTTAGAGCTGAGATGAGATATTCCGAATTAATCTCGCCACGAAGTAATTTATACAGAAACATGACATTAAGCATCATTCTTCTGCTTCTTAGGGAAGGTAGTAAAATAATTTTAAGGCGTATTTCATACGATGGAAGCATAATATTGGGGTTCCAACGACTATGACGTAAAGCAAAAAGTAAAAACTGTTTTTGAACGGATTCTATGGCGTCGATGTAGACATTATATTGTGGGTTCCATACAACTGATGCATATTCAAGAATTGGCCTTACGAGAGAGGTATATAATAATTTAGCAGTAAAGGGATCACTGAATTCTTTAGCCCATCTTTTAATGAAACCAAGGACTCCTCTTGCCTTATTTATCACCATAATAACGTGGAGATTGAAGCGAAGTTTTGAATCTATAATAACACCAAGATCGAGAAAACTGGAAACTATTTTTAAGTTAGTGTTATTTAAAGTGTAATTTATGTTACTAGCAGATCTTCGCGAAAATGTCATTTGCTTACATTTTTTTAAGTTGAGATTTAATATTGTATATTTAAGCTACACCAGTCCACAAGTCTATTTAGATCAGATTGTAAAAGATATCGTTCTTCGGGTGATTTGTAACAAAGAAAAAGTTTCACGTCGTCAGCGTACATTAAGACGTTACAGTGTTTTATTACCGAAGGAAGATCATTAATGAATAGTAAAAATAAAACCGGTCCAAGATGACTGCCCTGAGGAACACCAGAAGTGACCGAAATACTTTTTGAAAGAGAATTCTTATATAAAACCTTTTGAGTACGTCTAGATAAATACGAATTTATCCAATTTAATAATGTGACAGGAAACCCAATAAGGTGGAGTTTTTTCAAAAGAAGATTATGATTAACACTGTCGAAAGCTTTGCTAAAATCTGTATAAATAACATCAGTCTGCAGTCCCAAAGTAAAAATATTTATAACACGCGTAGTAAACTCTAAGAGGTTTGTTGTAGTGGACTTACCCTTCAGAAAACCATGTTGAAAGACAGAAATGGTGGAAGACACGGAGTGGGTTAATTGATCCGTTATGATTTTCTCAAATAACTTAGGGATTGCACTTAATTTTGCAATTCCTCGATAGTTAGAAACATCTTTCTTGGAGCCAGATTTATGAAGGGGTATAATATAAGAATACTTCCATATAATAGGAAAATAACCACTATGCAAGGAAATATTAAAAATGTTTGCTAGAGGAGTATACAGGTTTGTAGCACATTGCTTTAAAATACAGCTTGGAATTTTATCAGGGCCGGTCGTAAAAGAAGATTTTACTTGTCGAAGATAACACATGACAATATTTGGGTCTATTACAGGAGTTTCAAAAGAGTAAACTGGCGGGAGAAAAGGATACACCGTGCTAGTATTAATTGGTATATCGGAGTAAGTTGATTTAAAGAAGTTTGCAAACATGTTAGAAATCACATTGTCACAAGATGATTCTTCCTGATTGAATTTCATAAGGGGTGGAAAACTGGAGGCTTTACGTTTTGAGTTAACAAAACTATAGAAAAGTTTTGGATCATCTTTAAATTGAGATTTTATGTTAATTATATAAGCAGAATAGCATTGTTAATTTAGTAGTTGATATCTATAACGACAAGAAGAATAGGAAGCAAAGTCTAAACTAGAACCAGATATTTTATATTTTTTAAATAAACGATTTTTTAAATTTTTAAGTGCCTTTAGATCATTTGTTAGCCAGGGTGGATTTAAAGGATTGGAGAAACACCTTTTTTTATGGACGGACAATAAGAAACACCGTTGCAGAGTATCATTGAAAAACTGTACAGAAGATTCGATGTCATAATATGAATATGATGTTCCGCTAGTTAAAATTGGAGACCAATCAGTCTGCGAAAGTAAGGAATTAAGTTTTACATAGTCCGTTTTCTTAAAATTATAAATTTTTTTATTTCGCGCATCAGAAGTTACTTTATCTTCTTTTTCGTGGGGGAGTAAAACTGTTATTTCAAGAGTTGGATGATGTACATCTTCTGGAAGAGAAGGGATTCGAACAATGGAGATTAACAGTAGTGCATCTATCTACAAATACAAGATCTAGGGTTCTGTAGTTTACATTTAAAATATCATTGACTTGTTGAAGACACAGATCAGACAGCTTATCTAAGAAATCATTTATCCAATCGCTATTGGAAACAGGAGTAAGAAATGAAGAATCGTCAGACGATCTCCAAGTCACAAAAGGTAGGTTAAAATCACCCAGCACAATAAGAACGTCTTTATTTTTTAACAAATTATGAACTTTTTCGATGGCGTGTAAGTGTTTTAAATACATTGTTAAGTCACATTTAGGAGGAATGTAAGAGCAGGCAACATAAATAATACTATTATTTAATTTAACTGCAACACAAATGAACTCAATGTCACTGGTGTCAAGAATTGTCAATTTTTCAGATTCAAGCGAGTTTTGAACAGCTATCAAAACACCACCACCGATCTTATCATGACGATCTTTACGAAAAATTTTATATTTATTGCACATTATTTCAGAATTTAAGATATTAGAGCGAAGCCAAGTCTCTGTAAAAATTATAATGTTATATTCTAAATCAAAACTGTTTATGAAAATATCGGAAAGTTTGGAATTAAGACCCCTGACATTTTGATACACAAGCTCGAATTTAGACTTGTGGTTTATTAATCGTTTTTTGGATGAGATTCAGGGCTATTTCGGGGACGCGGCAAATGTCCAACATTTACCGGTCTTGGATTGCTTTTAAATTCAAATTCGCGTACAATTGTGTTAGGCGCCCAAAAGTTTACATCAACTATGGAATTAAATAAATTTTCAGGAACTGTTAATCTAAAAGAAGTAATCGATCTTACATTTGAATATTTGAATTTATGAACTGAAAGATGCAATGAACAATTCAACTTTGATTTAATGAAAAAATCTATATCAACCTCTTTTGTATCCGCAGCTATGCGAGAAACAAAGATTGATTTAGTTGGTGGAATTGCAATGATTGGCTTAGGTGGAACAGAAACCTGAGTAGTAAGAGGAACAACCTGGGAATCGACCAAAGTTGGTGAAAGAGAAACAGTTTGGGCATAAGACATGACTGGCAATGAAGGTGGAGGTGCCAGCACTGGCAAAGGAGCAGAAATCGATATGTTTGCTGTATTCGAAGTAGAAGTTAAAATAGGTGGAGGGGCTGTTATACCACCAATGTCCATGTGTTCAGCAATGTCATGTACAGAAGAATGTAGAGTTGGAGTTGAATCCGTTTTTTGCTTACTACGCAAAGACATGTGTTTTTTTTTTTCCTTTGGGAGAAGGAATTGACTCTTCAATATATTTAAAATCGTCGAAAAGAGACTGATATTTGAAAAATTTCGCAGAAAGCGAAGAAAGTTCCTTACTTATTTCCGAGAAGCCTTGCTTTGTCTGCTTGAAAAGCTTGTAGAAGTTGATGTCAGCCAATCTACATTTCTCGCAAGACCAACGCAAGACCAACGCAACCATTTCGTCCTTTTGATTTACATTAATCAACTCGAAGAGCTTACTGAATGGAAGCATTGGAGAATCGTTGATAAACGAATGGTCATTAGTTATACGAAAGGACCAATAACTGATTTGATTAATGAATTGGAATCTCAGTTACCTTCCTTTAAACTGGATACTTACGTTAAAAGGACTCAACAAAAATACTTTCAAGACCGAAAAATATCTATTAAACAAGATGAAGCTGTTCTGCAAGTCGATTTTGCGGAAAACTATAGGCTCCTCAATCAAAATGAAATTCAGTCTCCACATTTTAGTTACTCCCAAGTTACCATTTTTACTTGTGTTGCCTGGTTGCACAATTGCACAAGATCATTTGCTATTACGAGCGATCAACTGTCACACAATAAATATGATGTTTATTGCTTTCTCCAGTTAATTGTAAAGAAACTTAAAGAACAAAATGCTATTTCGAAGTTATTTTTATTTTCTGATGGCTGTGCAAGTCAATTTAAAAACAAGTTCATTTTGAGTATTATACCGTTTTTTAAAGAAAAATTAGATTTGACCAACTTTGAGTGGAATTTTTTTGCAACTGCTCACGGAAAGGGTGCAGTAGACGGAATTGGAGCTGTCATAAAGAGAAAAATTTGGCAAATGGTGAAAGCTCAGAATATTGTTCTTAATAACGCCCATGATTTTTTCAAATTGGCAAAAATTAATATAAATGGTATTTCTATTTTATATGTAAGCAGTACATATATAAAAAATACAACTGCATTTCTTTCGGAGAGATGGGCTAACGTTAAGAGCATTCCCGGAATTAAAAGCAACCATTATTTTTCATCACTTAATGATATACTACTGGAAAAAATTTAGCGTGCGTACCGTTGGGTTCACGGCCATTGATAAAAAACTACAAAATTTTTTGGCTGCAAGTAAGTTATTTTAGAATTCTCTTATATTCATCTTTCTTTAAGGTATTTCATTTGGTGTGCTTTATTATACAAAATTTGCTAAAAATTACGAAAACATACCTCAACCTTCAAAGCTACTTCCATTTTTTGTAGCGTGCGTAACAATACTTTGAGATCAAATTTTTCGCAGCTTAAACCTGTTACAAAAAATATTTTGATGACATTCGAAAGTACACTCAAATCCCACTAAACACTGTGTATAACTTGAAGGTATGTTTTTTGAAAGACCAAAAAATTGTTATATTTCATATATTGCTGCACCCTTTTTATGTCTGTGTTGTTCATTTTGACATTTATAGATATATCCATATTGTAGTGAGATCGAAATATAATATAATTTGTTTTCTGCAGATTAATGCTGAGACCATTTCCGCAAGCCCATTTATAATAAGTTTCCATGTCAAGATTGATGTTTTCCTCTAATTCTGTTACTGTACTTGCCGTTGTGTTAAAATTTGTATCGTTTGCTCGTCTGCGTAAATGTTGTATGCTGATCGAAATATGCAGTTTTTTATGTTATTAATATATAAAATGTAAAGCCTTGGCCTAAGTATAGATCCTTGCGGTACACCTATTTTACTTAAGAGCTCATCACTATATACATCGTTATATCTAACAACATGTGGTCTGTTTTTAAGGTAACTTTCGACTAATTTGTTAGGCAAACCTCTTATACCTATATTCTTTAAGCTATTTATCAGTTTTTCATGATTTACAAGATTAAACGCTTTCGATAAGTCAATTAAGGTAGTTGCGACTATTTGTTTTTCATCTAATCCATCATGTATCTTCTCCATCGTTGCTGTTATTGCAGATTCTGTACCGCTTTTTTCCAGAAATCCAAATTGATTGTTGTCAAATCCAATTGTTGAATTAATAAAGTTTTCAATTCTACTGTCTATTGCCTTTTCGAAAACTTTACTGAGAGCACTTAATATTGAAATTGGTCTGTAATTTTCGCATACATCTTTTTTTCCTTTTTTATAAAAAGTCTTGCACTTCAATGCTAGAAGTTTAAATTGCAGTAAGCTGGACTATCTTAAATATGTTATTGAAGATTCAGCTGTGGATGTCATCTGCGTTTCGGAAACTTGGTTTTGCAATGAGGTTAATGACTCGGCCTATAATATTGACAATTTTGAGATGCTGAGACATGATAGAGTTGGAAGGAAGGGTGGTGGAGTTGCTATTTATTGTCGCAGTTATCTTAATGTTAAGCTTGTATCTAAGTCCAATTGTAATAGTAATGTTGAGTATTTAAATGTGTGTATATTTGATAACCATCTCAAAGTGTTCCTGTCCTGTGTGTATAATCCTAATAAGTGCAATAACCTTGATTTATTTTTTTCCGAGTTAAATAGTTATATAATTGACTATGACTTCTTTGTTATTTGTGGTGATTTCAATGTAAATTTACTATGTCGTGATAACACTACTAAATTGTTTCGTGAAAATGTTTCCTCTACTGGATTGGCTGTAGTCAATGAAACTGTACCAACGCGCTTTGCCAACAATGCTAGCCCAAGTCTTTTAGATTACTTTATTGTGTCAGATATTGCATCTGTTATGTTATATGATCAACTGAACTTTGTGTCTGATCATGATCTATTGTTTTGCTGTATGAATGTCAAATTATCTCGTAGTGGCAGCTCTGATATCTTTACCTATCGCGACTTTAAATCGGTTAATTTATGGGAACTAAACAATGACTTATGCCTCACATTTTGGAATGATGTATGGTTTGCAGAAACTGTTGATGACAAAGTAAATGTGTTTACAAATATTGTTAATAGTCTTTTTGAAAAGCATGTTCCTTTGCGTTCAGTTGCGGTAAAAAATTCAGCCTGCCCATGGTTTAACACTCATGTGCTAAAATCTATTA
This sequence comes from Dichetophora obliterata, assembly GCA_963920525.1. NCBI lineage: Eukaryota > Metazoa > Arthropoda > Insecta > Diptera > Sciomyzidae > Dichetophora > Dichetophora obliterata. Next base: position 147,749,652 of record OY986438.1, on the reverse strand, counting down.
AAAAACGTAACAAGCTTCACAGCTTGTGGAAAAGGTGTCCGTCTGCGTTTAATTGGGAAAAATTTAGGATTGCAAGAAATACGTCAGTTCGACTTGTTAGGCAGTCTAAAGAAAAATTCTGTGCATCTAAATTAAATGCTTCGCTTCCGTCAAAGGTGTTATGGAGGAACTTGAAAGCAATGGGTATTGGTGCAAAACGTTCTGATAAGTGTAATGTCGATCCGGATATCTTAAATGATTTCTTTCTCTCTAACTCAGTGTCTACTCCCAGTAACAACATTATTTTCTCCGATAATACTGAACACGAAAATTTCCGATTCTCCACAGTAAGTTCAAACGACGTGAGAAAGTCTATAATAAAAATTAAGTCTAATGCAATAGGTGAGGATCATATTTCATTAAAATTCTTAAAATTTATTCTTCCACATGTTCTTAGCCCCATTACACATATAGTTAACCACTGTTTCACTACGTCTTTGTTTCCTTGTTCTTGGAAAGTTGCTGTTGTTATGCCAGTAGCAAAAAAACCAACTGCTAATGAGCCCAATGATTATAGGCCTATCAGCATACTATCTTGTCTGGCCAAAGTGTGTGAAGCTCTTATGGCATGCCAAATTGAATCTTTCATTAATGTAAACAACTTATTGTACCCAATGCAATCCGGTTTTAGGGCTTTTCACAGTTGTACCACTGCCACAGTCAAAATTCTAGATGATATAAGATCGTCGTATGATGAAGGACATATAACACTTCTTTGCCTCCTAGACTTTTCGAAGGCATTCGATACAGTTAATCATTCGTTATTGTGTCAGAAACTTAAGTGTTTGTATGGTTTTAGTGATAGCGCTTTACGGCTCTTAAAGAGTTACCTGGGTACAAAATTCTGACTAGTGGTGTACCCCAAGGTTCAGTTCTTGGTCCCCTGCTGTTTGTTATTTTCATAAATGACATATATGGAGTCTGCAAACATTCAACAATGCATGCCTATGCAGATGATGTACAAATATATCTTTCCAATAGAGTTGGTCTTCTAGATGACTTAGTTTACAGACTAAATGTGGATCTAGAATCTATAAACAGATGGGCAATCTCTAATTGTCTTAAGCTTAATGCTTTAAAATCTGTTGTGCTACCTATTGGGAAAGATAACATTTTTTACGAGGATATTCCTGATTTATTTTTGGGCTCTGAAAAATTAAAGTTAACACGCTGTACAAAAAGTCTTGGTTTTTACATAAATTCCACGCTGACATGCACTGACCACATTAATAATGTGGTACGAAATGTACATTATGTTTTACGAAATTTAAGAGTGATGGCTGAATTTACACCCACTAGCACCAGAAGCAAACTAGTAGTTCAACTAATTATTCCCTTAATTACTTACTCGGAGCTAGTCTACAGTAAGCTGGACTCTTGTTCCCAACTAAAGCTTCAGCTGGAATTCAATCATGCCATCCGATATGTGTTTGGCCTTCGCAAGTTTGATCATATATCTCAGTTCAACAAAAGCATTATTGGTTGCGATATAATAAACAACTTAAGTTTCAGAAACTGTTTGTTCCTACACAAGCTGATTCATTCGAAAGCACCATATTATTTATATGAGAAATTACAATTTAGTCAACTACAAAGAAGTCGTATGCTTACTATCCCTAAATTTAACTTTCTAAATTCCTCAAGATTATTCTTCGTTAACGCCATTAGGTTATGGAATAGTTTACCAAGTCATATTAAAACTATTGCTGGAACCAGAATGTTTAGACAAGCCATTTTTTCTTACTTTTCAAGTTAATAAACATACATTGTGACCACTTCTTCTTACTTCTCTAGTTCTTCGTTCTATACCTCCCTCTGCTTCCCTATACTTGATTCCTACTCTTATTTCTCATTTTTTTTTTTTTTTTTTTTTTTATTATTCTTTTTATTATGAATTTCTTTGCTGTTTTTATCAATATTTATTCCACCAAGCACTGAGTAGTTTTTAAGTGAACATGTTTAAATCTTTTAATATTTGTTAATACATATTTTCTCAACTTTGCAGCAGGGCATTCCCTTATGGAATGTCGGGTATGACGATCCCGCTGATCCTGAGTCATTACTCTTACTCTTACTCTTGTTTTTAATTCTATAAAAAAAAAAATAAAAAAAAATGTAATCGTTATTTTTAAGTAATAATCATAATTAAAAATAATAATAAATCCATTAATAAAATTAATTTGCCATGTCATAGTCGTTTAATCTAAGCATATTATTTATTTTCTTAGGCTTAAGTAGATATATTGTAACATTACCAACTTTGATGTATTATAAAAGAACTTGTTTCTTATTATACAAATAACGTTTTAAAACGAATAAATTGAAATTGAAATTGAAATTGAAATTATATATTGGGGTGATTATCGCTTTTTTCAGGTAATCTGGAAAAATCCCTGTTGTAAAACATTTGTTTACCAGTATAACTAAGTGTTCTGCAATAGTTGGTAAGAGTATTTTTAAATCCTTCACCGTTATGCCATCAAACCCCTGGGCTGCATTGCTGTTCAGATTTGTTACAATTTTATGTATTTCTTGCTGTGTTACTGGTATAAAAAATATTGATTTTGGGTTGAAAGTGTTTGAAATTACTGTATTTGTTGTTGTGACGTTTTGTGCTATCTTTAAACCAGCTTCGTTGAAATATTTATTAAAATTGTTCTGGATTGTTTGCAGATTTTCTGTTGCCTGTTCTTGGGTTCTATTTAAAGTGCTTGTTTTTTCATCCTTATTTCTTAGTGTTGTGTTTATTATGTTCCATAATTTTCTTGGATTATTTCCTGCTTTTCCTATTTGTTCATTGAGATGTTTCTGTTTGTTGTTTTTTATTAAAATTTCGACTTCTTTTTTCACTTTTTTATATGCATCTATCTTATTTTGATTATTTGAATCAGACTTAAATTTTTTATACAGCTCTTGCCTAAGTTTCATTTTTCTTTTTAACTCCATTGTAATCCTGGAGTTATTTTCTCTACACCTGATTTTAATAAATTTTGTGGATTTTTGTTTTGCATTTTGTTTTACATCAGCCAATTCTTTTATTTCTGATATTGTTCTTTTCTGTATCTCAATTTTTACTATTTGCTCCATTTTAAAATAATTAATTTTTCTAATACTTTGAGTTTTCATCGGCTTCTTGTTAAGTTTAAGAGCGGTTATTGTGGCTATGGTATATTTATGATCAGTTATGTCTGTATCTTTGATTATAAAATCTATTTTGTGTGTTGCTTCCGTGTTTGAGATGAAATGATCAATAAGAGTACTTGTGTTGTGTTGGTAATGTGCTGTTAACGAATTTAAAGCCATTGGTTTGTATCAAATCGGTATATTTGATAACTGTGTTTGATTGTTCCAAAATGTTGATGTTAACATCTGCAAAGTAAACGCAATTTTCAATGTTACATAATTTTTCTTCGATGAAGTCAATAAAGGAATTGCAATTTTCATTTGGAGCCTTATAGAAAGTGCCAATCGCGAAGGTTTTTCTTAAATTTGTTAATTCAATGACAGTTATGTTATACTTTTCTTCTTTTATAACATCATTATATGTTAAATTGTCCTTTACATAAATTACAGTTCCGCCTCCTCGTTTTTCGTTTCTACAGTTATGTATAGCCGTGTAATTTGGTAAATTGAATGTTTGTGTTTCATTTTTCGAAAGCCAGGTTTCTGTTGCAACTATGACATCTATATTTTTAATGTTGCTTATAAGAAGTTCAATATCATATAGCTTATTTCTATGCTGCAAATATTAATGTAAAAAATTTGAATGTTTGATTTTTCATACATAGAATGTTTAGTTAAGAGTTATCAATTCTTTCTTTCTTTTTCATTATGCATTTTTGCTATATAAATATTGCAGTTATTTGCACCGGCTTTATGATCACAATTGTAAGTTGCGCCATGTTTATTTGCCCTTATACAGTTTATGCACTTAAAATTTGAAGTAATTTTACACGTTCTTGTGTCGTGCTTTATTTACCATTGAGCACCAAATAGGTAATTTTTATTTGTGATGCCTCTACCTTGTGAGTTTTTTAATGATATTTTGATTTGGAGCGCTATTATATTTTGGTTTTTCAATTTTTTACTATAAACTTTCACCATAGTTTCCAAAATTTATTTTGAAATCGGCGTTATCTTTTCTCAGTCGATGTGGATGCTGTTCGCAATAGAACAAACCCTAAAAAAAGAATTTTTAAATCATTCGACTAACGAAATGCTTGAAACTATAAATGCAATTAAAGAAACATTTTGTCTGAGCTGAGAATTGAACCCAAACTGCTACCGCGGCTCTTTAGCATACTGGCCAACCACTCTATCCAGCAGGCTACGGCCCGCCACTAACATTTTATAACTCATTCCTTGATTTCTTTGTTTCTTAAGAAATTTGTATCTCAGATACTAGTGTCAAAAATATATTGATATTTATTCAAAATCAAAAAGTAAAAATCAATATAAAAATTCTTTAAATATTTGTCTGATTTTCATTAATATATATTTTTTTGCAAATATATATTTTGGAAATACCAATATTTTTGTTTCGTTATTCTAAATTCTTTCAACGTCCACAATGTCCAATGGTGCGCTGCCCAAGCCTACAACATCTAAATCATCGGTTCGAAATCGTAACAACGAGGAACAACAACAGAATGCCAAAGTTCAAAACTCGAATAGCGATTTCTCATTCGAACTTAAACCGAAGCCGAAAAAGACTTGTATACCTGAAAGTTCTTGCAGCAAATTTTTGAGTGATTTAAGGTAAAAGCTCTTCTAGCGTCAGTTTGAGTATGACTTGGTAGGATATAAGGATATTCTTTTGTATTTTGTAGAAAAACACAATCGATGAATGTGACGAAAAAAAATGAAATCCCTGAAAAATCCTGGTCAGTATTGTTCATCGGTTCTAAAAGTAATGTGCAAAGGAAGGGTTTAATAATGAATTGAAAAAAGGATATAATAAAATAAATCCTCAATGCCTTGTACCGGCAATGCACCGGCCAAATACTTGCTTAAGCAAATAAATACATATATTTACTAATAGTCCATTGCAAATGCAATTTTATGCACAAAATTGCGTTTAAATAATAAAATATGCATTAAAAACAAATTGGCGTTAATTCATTGCAACGTTCTGGAGTTCGCAGAGAGATTAAAAAATATATAGTTATAAAAAAAGAGTTTATGACCAGTGCTTACCGCTGCACATGAAGTACATCTCGAAAAAAATAAATATTGAGTTTTATTAAAAATTTGATATTGATATGCAGAATTGGTAACAGGAGTTGAAGGCTGTATTTCAGCGTATCAATGCAGCGTATTTAAGAAATAGTTGATTACTTCATTTATTCACTTACCACCGGGATTTTATGTCCTCTTAACTTGTGCCCAGTACGCAGCTCAATTCAATTATTGAAACTTCTGTCGTCAAATGATAACATCAATATGAAATTTAGAGAAATTGTTTTGGATTGAAATTTGTTCTTAATATTTGAATCATTTAATTATTTTTAAACTCTTCTGGCGGATCGTTCAAGCGCTCAATACGATAATTGCGAAATTTTAACGTATTTTTTACTTAGATTATATTTTCATACTAGATGGCTTGGCATCATACATATGTGGCGGCCGTAGCCTAGTGGGTATAGTGCGTGGCCCCTAAGCTAAAGAACCGCGGTAGCCCGGGTTCAATTCCAGCTCAGACAGAAAAGTTTTTTCATTTGAATTAATTTTTCTGTTCGGTCGTCACCTCTCTGCAGACAATGGCAAACCTCAGAGAGTAAAAATTGCCATGTAAAGCTTCTTGAGAACATAAGCCGTTCGGAATCAGCATTAAACACGTAGGTCCAGTTCTCGATCATTTCTCGATCATTTCGGTCAAGTCGTTCCAAAGTTATGCAATCACAAACAGGCGCATCAACAATTTAACATGGAAAGACTACATTTTCGTGAGTATCTAAACGCAACGCCATCTATCGGGTCTTAATTTTGTTCAAGGACTTTCTTTTTTACTTAAATATTATATGTTGTGAATTTGAACCAAATCGGGCTATAAATAAGAATTTTAAGAACCCCACGAACATATGGTATGAATAGTTTTTGGCTAGAAGAGAATTTCGTTCCAAGCTATATTCCCTCTTTTCAATAATCTATGTCACCCAGTGCTAAATGGACACATGATGTAACCGACTATTTCTTATATACAACGCTTGTATACAACTTTCAATTACATTTGTGCGGACATGCACTCAGAAAAAAAGTACAGCCTTCTAACAAGTCTGCTATGAACTTGTTAGAAGTAAACCAGATTTTCCTTATTTCAAGTAAGAACTACCTTCAATGTAGACAAATTTCCTACTAGGAAAGAAAACGGGTCTTAATTTTAAGTTAGTGCAAAAATAGGACATATCTGAAACATGGTTCGAAATTTCCTTGTTTGAAGTAAATTGTGTATCTATCTCTTTCTCCCAATGATGATATGAGTAAGCCGACTCATAGCACATTCGGTTGTTTTCGGGTTTTTTCGAGTTTGCAGATTTATGTTTAGGTATAGCCAGCATGCAAATGTAAGGATTAATAAAGGGTTCTTCATTAAGGACTTGACAATTTTTTTTTAAATAAAACGCAAACCATAGCTGCGTTCCTTTCGCCTTAATATAATCGCGATAACAAATTTTCTCAAAGGAACGGCAAGAAAAACGACTCGTAGAAGGCACTACCGTTGCAGCCAAAATTAAATTCAAACAAGCAATCATGATACAATAACTATTAGGTGTCATGAGAACGTGTATCGTTCAAAACGGTTGTGAACTGTTATGGTAGCGATACCTTAGTGAACGATGTTTTTCTCTGATTGTGTTTTACTCTAAACGTCCGAAAAATTGTAAATTATTTAATTTAATTAGTAATATAATGCAATTATATAAATAATTTAAGTGCAATTGTTGGCTCCGCTGAATGCGTCCAATGTGTGTGACACACGTGATTTGTTTTGTTTTATTTTGTTTAACATTCGATGGTCGCAGCTCGTGAGAAAATAGGTAGCTGTCATGGCTACCTAATAGTCATTGTATCAAACGAACAAATAATTAAAAAAATAAAATGACAGCAAAAATAACCCTATTTGTTATAGGATTATTATTTTTGTTTTTGCTTTGCATGTAAAAAAAAATAGTCTGGATTATTTTGAAGCGAATGGAATGCAGCTCATTTGAGATATTTCAAAAAATCTATTATCGGCTAGAAGTACAATTAAAACATTTATGAATGGAACTCGACTTCGTTCATATGACCACCGCGGGCACGTATGCAGCGGTCGATTCATTGGATCCAATTTTCGATGACTCGGCCACACATTTCGGCTGAAACGGCCACTATTTCGCGTTCAATGTTGGCTCTGAGCTCTTCCAACGTCATCCGCTTGTTGGCATGGACCAATGACTTGACGCAGCTCCAAAGAAAATAGCCTAGAGGCGTTAAATCGCACGAACGAGGCGGCCAACCGACTGGCCCATTTCTTGAAATAACACGCTCATCAAACTTACTCTTCAATAAATCGATCGTGACGTGTGCTGTGTTGCTTGTGGCACTGTCCTGTTGGAACCATATGTCGTCCAAGTATCCACGTCCATATCTTCTAATTCGGGACAAAAATAATCGGTAATAATAGCTGCGTTCCATTCGCTTCAAAATAATCCAGATTATTTTTTTTTACATGCAAAGCAAAAACAAAAATAATAATCTTATAACAAATAGGATTATTTTTGCTATCCATATAAAATTGTGATATAGCCTTAAAAAAATTTGAAACACAGATGCCGTACCTGTATATTTTTATGAGCTGTCATTTCATTTTTTGAATATTTTGTTTGTTTGATACAATGACTATAAGGTAGCCATGACAGCTACCTATTTTCTTACGAGCTGCGACCATCGAATATTAAACAAAAGAAAACAAAAAAAACCGCGTGTGTCACACACATTGGACGCATTCAGCGGAGCCAACAATTGCACTTAAATAATTTATATAATTGCACAATATTAATAATAAAATTAAATAATTTACAACTTTTCTGACGTTTACAGTAAAATACATTCAGAGAAAAATATCGTTTACTAATGATGAGTCCTCTACGAGTCGTTTTTCTTTCCGTTGCTTTGAGAACATTTGTTATCGTGATTATATTAAGGCGAAAGGAACGCAGCTAATGTGTTCTAATGCCAATTGAGCAGTGCGTTTTTTCACTTATTGTTTCAAACAATACTTTCATATACAAGTGATTATAATAAACGTAACGTAATGTGAGCGAGACGTAAAGATCCGTGGAATTTAGATATCTACGTTACTTTATATCATTACGTCTTTTTAAAAAGCTACTAAACATTGAGGTAAGATTCGATTAGTGCGCTATTTATATTGTCGAAAGTACGTTTTTTGTTTAGTTTTCGTTATTTATGTGATAGTTATATATATCCACATCTATGGATGACGAAGTTTTAATTCAACTTTTACGCTAACGTGCAATCATTTAAAACAAACAACTGCTTGGCTACTGCCATAGTATAACTAGACAAGGTAGTGTTAAGGCTGAATGTGCTCTCTTTCATAGTGACCATAACTGTCAAACTCAGCCATTTTGCTATTTTTGCATATTTTTGCTTTCTCATAGCATTCTCATTAGTTAGGTGCATGCCACACACAGCGGACACGGACAAATTTGTTGTTGTTTTCGCGGGTAAAAGAAAAAACTGAAAATTGAGAGAGCTTCTCACTCATCAAAAAATTTCCAGGCAACCGACAAAAATGTTCACGGCCCAAAGCCGAAAACAATTTGGACAACGGTTGCATTTTCTTTATGTTTTACGTTTAGTAGTAATAAAACTGCACTGCAGTAGGAAATGTACTATTTGAATTCATCAGTAATGCGATGTTTGTTGTTTAGTATTGAATTGTACGCTGCTAGTGCTATACATGGCTTGAATGGTATTTATTTATAAAAAGAAGAAGAATAAAGAAGCTGAATATTATTAGTGATTGTTGTGAATGTAATATTAATGATTTAATATATTGTTTTTTTAGTGATTGTCTATTTTTTAAAATTAAAAATATGAAATGTATACATTTTTTAACTATATTTTCCATTTATAAACTATTCCATTGCATATATGAAAGTCATTGTATATAGTAATTTTAGTGCTTGTATGTACAGCTGCAGTTGTCTCTTTCACCCGTGTATTTTAGGACAATCGTCAAGAGAAAATGTGAGCAGTAGATTTACTAATGGTATACCAGATCAAGCTAGTCATCATTACAGCCGCGTAGTTAACAAATAAACTGTTTATATATACATATATCTTGTAATATCGTTTAAATCGTTAAAATTTATAATATTTTAAGAGATAAGGTTATGGCTATTAATTGGAATAGAAATATTCCTGAAATGTTCATAAATGAATATCAAAGCCAACCGGCTTTGTGAGATATTCTTAAAAAAATTGTAAATACTTTATCATCAGTGAATCTTAGCTCCTTTGATAAATTTATCATCCCTTCCTTATGTCTGCCAATTCTCCATGGCTTAATCCAGCAGGATCTTTTTTCACTTTTTTTAACTCCATCCAGAGTTTCATCAACTCAACAATTGTTTTTATTGTGACCATATCGTTGTCATCTTTATATGTGAATACACTTCCTGCAAACATATTGGCCAATGTAATTAATTTTAAACCCCGGAGATCAGAACTAACCCATCAATTTTAAATGCAAATAAAACCACTTATAAACAACCTATAGAGGGTAGCCGTTTTATTGAATCGATTGCATAAAGGAGCATTACCAGCACGAAATGGTAGCAGAAACGTAGTAAATTTAGCTTCCGCCATTATCGAACAGAAAACTACGTGTAGCATGCCGTGGACAAAACAATGAGAGAGAGGGAAAAAAAATGGCGAAAATTCCAAAGTTTGACGAACAAGCAGACACCGTGTGACATGCCCCTTACAGATTTTGTATGAGCTGTAAACTTTGTTTTGACAAAAAGTACATTACCTTGTCTAGTTTTACCATGGCTACTGCCTATTATAATTGCTATAACGTTTTCTTACATTACGTCTCGTCACAATGTTAGTTGACAATATTTCGTTACTTTACACCATGAAACAAAGATACACCTAATCCTGATTTTACACGGTCTTTTTTTACACGATTTTGAAATAACACGGTCGACAGAAATAAACTTATCCTGTTTTTACACGTTATTTTTAAAATAACACGACAAAACTTATCCTGTTTATCCTTGAATATGAGATTATTTTTTATTTTTAAATTGTGTTTTTATTTCCTGAAAACTTTAAAATGATTTTGTTTTTTATGTTACTTGAAGATGTGATTTTTTTTTAATATTTAGGTTGTGTTTTTATATCTAAAATGTGTAAATTTTTTAATTTTTGTTTTTATTTCTTTAAAATTATAAAATGACTTTTATCATTTCTCCCTGCGGGAGTTTCATTATTCGGTCTGTATTTCAAATTTTTTCTACATTTATTCAAGCTCGAGACCATTTTGAAAATTTAATATGAAGCTAATAAATGAAAATTCATATTAGAACAAAAGGTCTTGAGCTTGAATAAATGTAGAAAAAATTATAAAATGATTATAATATGTGAAATAAAATGAATATGATATACTGAAGAACAAAATATGTGTTTGTTTTACCGAGTTATTAATTTTTGTAGTCTTTTTGAGGTTGTTGAACCAATCTAATATTTTTCCATTACGGTGTGTCTTTTTTTACACGATTTTTTTTACACGATATTTTCTGGAACGTATGTACCGTGCAAAAACAGGATTAGGTGTATACACATGGCAGAATTAGTGAAGGTATATGCATTTTTGAGAGGGAGACTGCCGCAACTGTCAAAACGAAGTTGACAGCTCATACAAAATCGGAAAACGATGAGAATGCGATAAGAAAGCGAAAATAGGCAAGAATAGCAAAAATTGAGTTTGACAATTCTGGCTATGAGAAAGAGAGCGCAGTCTGAAATGCATATACCTTCTCTAATTCTGCCATGGATATACAGATAGCTTACTTCGTGCGCAAAAAATGAAATCTTCTGCGCACTACGTCACTCGAGCTTGTCAGCTGTAACACGTGGTGCATACATACAAAAGAAAATGTGAAAAAGCAAAAAGTAAACACAAGCAGCAAGCAGCACAATTGCAAGCATTTAAGAAATATTGCATTCATTTAATTCAATTTCTAATATTGTGCACTTATAGTACGCGTAAATTATAATTTTCAATTATATTTTATGTAATTAAAATTAGTACTAAAGTTTTAGATGCTTTTGATGAGAATAACGATTTTAATTCGGGCCATAAAATGAATTTACAATTTTTTCAACAAGCAAAACAACAAACGAGAAGAACAAGAAAATGAAAACGAAGCAATCAAAGTGCTGTCAAACACATCAAGTAACGTAGCTAATTTTTTTTTGTGTAGGAGAACAAATGCGAGAAAACACCCCTATTATATATGCATTTCTGTACTGAAATAGTACTGAAAAATAAATTTGCTTAAATTTATTTATAAATATATTTATAATTTAATTTATTTCATTTCAATTAACCCAGTTTCAATAAGAAAATGTCGATATTTTTTAAATAAATTACCCCTTTTAAATATATTGTGACTACGTTTTTATTTAGCCACTTTGACAAGCTCGAACTACGTCACAACAAAGATGGCGGACATGCGCAATACTTTATCTGTAGTTCTTTATATCATGACTTTACACTACGTCTATTATAATTCGACCTTTACTTGAAGTAAGTGCGGAAACAGACCTAATATCTCATCACTTTTCAACGACAAATACTATCAAAACAGAGTAAACAAAAATTATTTTTATAAACATAGAGAAAAAAAAATTATCTATAGAGAAAATTTCCAGATATAAGTCACTAAAATTATTGAAATACATTTTACTTGGTGGATAAACGGTATCATCGGAAAGTTATTTTCATTGCAAAATTATTTCATATCCTCCCTTTCTTTAGAATTATTGGAAAATGCGCTTCAAGACTGTCTTCAAACTGTTTGTAGCCTATATAATGCTGAATGTGCTGGGCAATGTTCTGGATTAGATGAACCAACAAGTGAATAAAGCCAATAAGCATGACTAGGATAATGCTTTACACATTTTTTCTAGTTGTTTTGCTTTTATAATTTATTATTTTAACTTATAAATCTTATTGTTACTTTGATGTTCAGAGCTATTTGCAATTTTTATTTGTTAAAATTGTATAAAATCGTCCTGAATTCATACTTGAATCGAATTGTATAAACTTCTTATTTTGACCTTCACATATTTTATTTTTCAGTTTTCAAGTTCCGCAAAAATGATTCTTTAAATATTGCAAGTGAAATATTAAGGTTCTTGTTTTTAAATATGTAATGCTGCATTATTTTGGTTAATAGCAGTTTTTTTTTTTCTTTTTTTGTGTGTTTTCATTTGGTGGAAATTTGTTTTTGTGTTCTTGTTTTCATCTTCTCATTAGCCTGCGTTTTTAGAAATATTCATAAATCTAATAACTAAAGTTGTTGTTGTTATTGCTGCTTCATGTAAATTGTATGCGCCAGAGCATGCATGAAGAATTTTATTTTTGAACAAGTAATTTACAGAGAATTTATGTTGGAATCGTGTTGCATCAGTCAGTTGTGTGGATTTCTGTTTGTTTTTTACACAAAGTATTTGATTGTTTTTTAAACATAATCATTTGCCAGAAACGCGGAGAGATGCTTTCAAGATTTTAAAAAATTTGATTTATTATAATAAGATACAATATTTTCATTTTAGAAATGTGGGTATTTTACTAATTCCCAATTCAGTCACAATATGGCCAGTGGCAGGAATATATTAAGATAAAAATAAAAAATGCATTTCCAAAAAATTCTATATAATGTCATTATTAGCACGTTCGTCTGAGGTTTTTCACACTTTTAAACGTAGGCTTTAAAGAATATAATAATTTTTCACTTTGTTGTGGTGAACACATGTTGAACTCCGACGCAGAGGGTGATGTACATATTTTCCAGATGTGTTTTTTTAAATGTGTTTAATTGCATTACAAAGTGGGTCAAAAGAAAAAGAATGTCCACTAGGGTGAGTTGATATCGTAAAATTTGTTCTTAACATGGATTTTTTATTAGAGTACAAAAAATTATTTTCCATTATGGCTTTTATTTAATTTTTCCAGAATGTTTTACTGGAGCCGCCCTTATCGTTTTTTTTAAAACTGATACCAACATTTATTAACTCTAAAAATCTTGCAATTAAAAATTTTTAATTACAAGTATTTTTATTAACAAAAAATAAGCTTATTACTATAAAAAAAATGCAAAACAACTGTTTAACCCATTAAGAACGATGATGCCATATGGCATCAGATATCACAAAGATATCACAAAGCTAGTCAAATTTAGCTAATTCTTAAAAAAAATTTCCCCGTCTTTATAGGGTTAATTATTACTTAATATACAGTGCCTCCAACGAATAATCGGACAAACATTTTAGTTTTCTTAAATATGGAATTCATAACGAAGTAGCTGCAATAAAGAAAAAATGGGTATGTCATTTTATTTCTGGTCAGTCTTTATTGCAAATGCAAAAAACAACAACAACAACAACAACAACAACAACAACAACTTTGTAACTAAAGCAAATTAACATTTTAAAGAACATGCTTAATGTCTGCTACTCAACAAACAATCGGACATAATTTAAAATTCAATAATGAAAATTGAAGAAAAGGAACATTGAAAAGTTTTTAATATTTTGTGGCATATCCTTTGGCTCGGAGTACTGCTTGAAGTCGCTTCGGCATTGAATCAACTAAATTACTGCAGACCTCAGGTAGTACTGAAGTCCAAGCTTGCAATAGGGCCTCTTGAAATGCATTTATGGAGTTGTATGGGCGCGTGCAAACTTTACTCGCTAGTTCTTCACACAGATGCTCAATGACGTTTATGTCCGGCGACTGAGGTGGAGTCTGCAAAAGTTTGGGACAATTGTGGATCAGCCAAAGCTTTGCAACTCCTGAAGTGTGTTTGGGATCGTTGTCCTGGTAGAATGCAAAGTTGTCTAGAATGGCTTATGTTTCTGCGCTCTAATTGATATTCTCCTTCAGAATGCTGAGATAGGCAAACCTGTCCATTTTGCCATCTATAAAATGCAGATTGCCTACCCCAGCACTGTACATACAGCCCCAAACCATTACAGAACCACTACCGTGCTTCACTGTAGCACGCGTGTTTCTTGGTTCAAATTCGTCATTTGTTTGACGACATACATGCGGCTTCCCGTCCTATCCGTGCAGGTTAAATTTGCTCTCATCTGTATAAAGAACCTTTAAAATAAAGCAAACAATTAGAATAATATCGTTATTGATCTTTTACTTTTGTGTAAATTTTTAAAAATTAAAAAATTTTCCAACCAACAGTTTGTAAATCTTTTTTCAGCTGTAAGAAATCATTCCAGTATCACTTTGATATTGAATCTAATATATAAAATTCTTCTGTCACGGGGTACGTAATCGAACTCCTTCGAAACGGCTCGACCGATTTTCATGAAATTTTGTATGTATATCTTGTAGGTATGAGAATAGGTCGTAAAGTATATTTCAACCTCCTACTAACAGTGGGCGTGGCACCTCCCATACAACCCAAATTTGCGATATCGAATATCTTTGGAGTTATAAGCCGCTTAGCCTCGGAATTCGGTATTCGACAATTTACACGTGCCGCTTCGCAGATAAAATTTTGTGAGAGTTGGACAAGGGGGCGTGGCACCTCCCATACAACCCAAATTTGCGATATCGAATAGCTTTGGAGTTATAGGCCGCACATCATTGGAATTCGAAATTCGACCACAATTTACACGTGGCGTTTTACTGATAAAATTTTATGGGAGTTGGACAAAGGGGCGTGACACCTCTATTACAACCCAAATTTGCGATATCGAATAGCTTTTGAGTCAATCAAACAAAGCAAACAAAGCCTCGGAATTCAGCATTCGAACTCAATTTACACATGCAGTTTTACTGATAACTTTGTATGGCGTTGGACAAGGGGGCGTGTCACCTCCCATGCAACCAAAATTTGAGAAATTCTACAGCTTTTGAGTCGCACAGCCATGGAATTGAGTATTCGACCACAATTTACATATACAGTTTCACTGATAACATTTTATTCGCGTTTGGCAACGCGGCCGCGGCAGCAACGCGCCGGGTTTAAGCTATCTATATATATAAAATGGAATGTGTGTTTGTTTATTTGTTTGTTTGTACCTTATAGGAGACCAAACCTCTGGACCGATCTTCCTGAAAATTTCACAGCATTTAAGTGGGACTCTGGCATGATTAATAGGGTACTTTTTCGACCGCGCCCACTTTTACGCCCACTTTTTTAATTCAGATACTTACTTATACCACTAACAATGTTTGCTATACAAAATACTTTTTTTGTAATATGTATTTACCTAAAGTTTTATATACTTTTTATCTACAGGTAAGGTAGCCATAGATTTTTTATTACCAAATCCCCCTTTTTCGCCCCATTTTACTTTAATTATAATAAATCTGCTTTCAATCTATATATATAAAAATTAATGTCTGTCTGTTTGTTTGTTTGTTTGTGCTTTATAGGAGGCCAAACCCTTTGACAGATCTTCCTGAAACTTTATTTATTTTATTTTATTTATTTTTTTTTTTATTTTATTTATTATTAAATTTAAATCGCCATATTTTGGGCATTTTTTGACCTACGTTGATGCTATTTGGTACATATGGTATTGGCATAGTTAGGAATACGTACCAGGAGAAAAGTGGGTGGGACCACGCCCCTTTTTAGGAAAATTAAAAATCGCAATATAGTCTTAACTACTGTACCGATCATCATTAAATTTTCACAATAGGATATTCTTACGAAATAATAAATTCTTGACTATATAAAGTTGTGAGTGGACGAGTGGGTTAATGGTTAATTAGGCCTCTTGATGTAACTTAAGGCTAGGTTAAGCTCTCTTGCGAATAAACCATCGACGAAGTAAGACTGAAAAATCCAACTTGAATTTTCTTTTATTAATTGCACCTTTTTTATTTCTACATCTCAAAAACGCCCCTGGCTTTATTTTGAGATCTAGAGTTCACGCCATATATCTCCAGGGAGAATTTCGTCAAGGTTTCAACACCTCAACATTTTGGTGGATTAATGGTTAATTAGGCCTCTTGATGTAACCTAAGGCTAGGTTAAGCTCTCTTGCGAATAAACCATCGACGAAGTAAGACTGAAAAATCCAACTTGAATTTTCTTTTATTAATTGCACCTTTTTTATTTCTACATCTCAAAAACGCCCCTGGCTTTATTTTGAGATCTAGAGTTCACGCCATATATCTCCAGGGAGAATTTCGTCAAGGTTTCAACACCTCAACATTTTGGTGGGCGTGGCCTCGCCCATATAACCCAAATTTTAAAATCGTCATATCTTGGGCATTTTTTGACCAACGGCGGCAGTATTTGCTATATATGGTATTAGCATGAATAGAAATACGTACCAAAAGAAAAGTGGGCGGAGCACGCCCCTTTGTTTGCGATATATTGGAGGCTGGACCTGATAACCGATCTTAAATTTTCACAGCGTTCAGCTTTGACTCAGGAATACTTATTACATGATAATATTTTTCGACCATGCACACTTCTGCACCTACTTTTTTACTACGTTTATTAACGGCTATACCACAAATCATGTCATTAAAATCATTAAAATATATATTAATTAAAATAGTGGGGTAGCTCAATTCTCTTTCTTCTACCACTGTCTTCAAAACAGCTGATTTTATAATACGTGTTAATTAAAATAGAGAGTGGGGTAACCCCATTCTCATTCTCCCACAACAGACTGCGAAACAGCTGATTGTGTAATTGCTGCTTTTTGATTGGTCTAAAAATAAAAAGGGGGAGCATGAAGCAAATTACATGCGATTCAGCGCTGAATTCTAATTGGTTTACAACAAAAAAAAAGAGGCGAAGCATTGCAATAATTAAATTAAATAAATAAATTTTTGTAAATACATAAATACTTTTAATTTTATTTTAAACGAGGGGGTAGCGAAGCACACCGGGTTCAGCTAGTATTTATATATATATCAATTCATAGTTTTGGCTGTGAAATTTTAAAAGATTATTCGTCAGTATAACAGTTTCATAGCTATTAGCCGATAGGTAGCGCTAAATACCTCACACATTTTTAGGTATATGCTGAATTTAAGATGAGGAAAAGCAACATAACAACAATTATATGCAAACTTTAACTCGCTATAACTTAAAAAATATAAATTTTTAAGAAATAAAAAGTCCAGTTTGCACATCTACAGGTCTAAACCTACCAAACCATACAAAATTTAATAAGATTGGATTTTTCAAACTTGCTTCGCGTCTTACTTACAATTGATTAATTACGTGTAAAAACAAAAAACAAAGCAAGTCAGCCTTTGCAGTCTAGTGGAGAGTGCGCTAGACTATCAACCCAGAGGTCCCTGATTCGAATCCGGGTTCAGGCATGGTTCTTGTCACTTGCTTTGTTTTTTACTACACTTAAGAATTATTGAATCAAAAAATCCACAGCAAAATTGTGGAAAATGTTTAATTAAAGGAAAGGAGCAACTGATGGCTGGAAATGCTTGCCGACTTTAAGGCATAATACTAGCCTCAGTTGTAAGAAATTAAAATTGTCTTTCACGTTTGTTCCGCCTTATTGTTAATTCATTTAACAATTTAAAATCTAATCTAGGAGTAAATGGGGAAAGGCATCTGGCAACACTGCTTATAAATGAACCCATGGCAAAATAAGACAAGATGGTGTTAGGGCGGAGAGCCTACTTAATTACTTAGTTGGCGCTACAACCTTATGTCGGTCTTGGCCTCATCTAAGAATTTGCGCCAGCCATTTCTGTCTTTCGCTTGCTGGCGCCAGTTGGAAATTCCAAGCTTCGTCAGGTTGTCCTCTACTTGGTCTTTCCAAAGAAGATGCGGTCGTCCTCTTCTGCGTTGACCGCCGCTGGGCACCGAATCGAAAGTTTTCTTCACTGGAGCATCGCCTTTTATGCGCTGAACATGACCAAGCCAGCGAAGCCGCTCGATTTTAATGTGCTTGATTATGTCGATGTCAGCGTAAAGCTCATACAGTTCATCATTCCACCGAATTCGGTACTCGCCATTGACGCAGATTGGTCCGTAGATTTTATGAAGAATTTCCTCTCGAATGCTCCTAAAGACTTTTCATCTGAACTGCTCAGCGTCCAGGTTTGTGATGCATTAAGTAGGAAGGGCAAGAGCGTGATTTTCGTTCGTCGAGAGAGGGCTCTGCTTCTCAATTGCCTACTGAGCCCAAAGTAACACCTGTTGGCAAGAGTTATTCTTCGTTTGATCTCAATGCTGATGTCGTTGGTTGAGTCAGTTGGTTGGTTGAGTTGGTTGGTTATGCTGGATCCCAGATAAACGAAGTCCTTCACAGCCTCAAAGGAGGTATTGTCAACTGTAACGTGGGTTCCAAAATGCTGGAACTGTTTGCTTGTTGACATTCACTGTCGCATTCACTGCCAGATCCAGTCAACTTTTCTCTTTCTAATTTGAAAAATGCTGAAAATGCATCGATGTCATCAGCATACGCAAGCAGCATAACACTCTTGTAGAAGATTGTGCCACTACGTCTCAGATCAGCAGCTCGGATGATCTTTTCCATCATAAGGTTGAAAAAGTCGTACGATAAGGAATCACCTTGTCTGAAACCTCGTTTGGTAACAAATGGTGGGGAGAGGCCCTTCCTGATTTTAACTGCGCTGCTGGTGTTGCTCAGTGTCATCCTGCAAAGTCGTATTAGTTTTGCAGGAATACCAAATTAAGACATGGTGGAGTACAGGTGCTTCCTAATTGGGCTGTCGAAGGTGGCTTTGTAGTCGACAAAAATATGGTGGGTGTCGACTTGTTTTTCTTGAGTCTTCTCAAGTCTTGAGTCGTGAAGCCACACTGATAAGGTCCGATCAGTTCGTTTACAATGGGCTTCAATCTTTCACATAAAATAAGGACATAAAACAGGACCTTATATTCGATATAAAGAAGGCTTATCCCACGGTAATTGGCACAGTTAGTAGGATTACCTTTCTTGTGGATTGGGCAGAGCACACTGAGATTCCAATCGTTCGGAATGCATTTTTCCGACCATATTCTGCATAGAAGCTCGTGAATGCATTTAAGTAGAGCTTCGCCTCCGTTCTTAAACAGCTCAGCAGGTAAGCCATCAGCTCCCGCGGTGTTATTTTTAAGACGAACTATAGCTGTCAGAACTTAATCATAGTCGGGCAGCGGAACCTCGACGCTGTCATCCGCAATTGGGGTTTCCGGGATATCATCTCTATTGGCGGGATTGTTGTCAGCGTCGCCATTTAGAAGCGTAGAGAAGTGTTCCCTCCATAACGTCAGTGTACGCATCTGTCACTAGATTCCCGTTTTCATCCTTGCAGGAAGAGGCCACGGTTATAAACCATCGGCAAGGCGTCTTATTTTTTCGAAAAATTTTCGGGCCTCATTCCTGTCACCATACATCTCAATCTTCTCCTGCTCGCGCTTTTCTGCCTCTATTTTTTCCGTCTGAAAATACGTCTCTCTTCCTTCCTCTTTTCTTTGTATCGCTTCTTAACAGCGCGCGTTACAACCGACTGCAGGGTGGCTTTGTAGGCGGCGTCGCGACACTCCTGGTCGTACCACTGGTTTAGGCGACTCCGGTGGTTGCCAATCACCTCTTCTGCAGCCGCACGCATGGAGTTGGAAATGTGTGTTCACTGCGCGCATATATCATCGATTGGAGGAGTGCTTTAAAGCAGGAGTGAGAGTCGAGTGGCAAAAGCATCGGCTGTCTGTTTCGATGGCAGCTTATCGACGTAAAGCTTTTTCTGTGTAGGGTTGCGTGTATTCTTAGCTGCGCACAGACGTGAACGGATCTTGGCTGCAACAAGATGGTGACCCGAGTCAATGTTTGCACCACGGATCGTGCGTACATACAATACACTGGAAGAGTGCTCAAATCGTGATCAATTGGATTTTTGGTTTTTTTGATCAGCGGACATCCAGGTGGCTTTATGAATTTTAAGATGCTTGAATCTAGGGCGGAGAGCCGTTGACCAAAAATGTCAAAACGAAGTTGACATTTCATACAAAATCTGCAACCAATGAGAACGCAATATGAAAGCAAAAATTGGCAAAAATATCAAAATGGCTGAGTTTGGCAGTTATGGTCACTAAGAAAGAGAACACATTCAGCCATAACACTACCTTGTCTAGTTCTACTATGAATGAACCTTGATTCGCCCCATAATGTCACTATTGACAATTAATGTTTATTTTTTTCAGCCATAGGGATGTATAATTTACTTGTAACCGTATAAATCAATTGAGTACCCAAATTTTATGTATGGACATGTAAAAAAGTAAACAAAAATTTTTCAAATTTTATAAAATGAGCCGTGTTTTAAGATATAATACATAATTAATTGTAGTTTGACTTAAATGAAGCAAATGAAAGTTTACTTTTAATATAATTTTCATTCGACTACTTATTTCGATTGTGTAGTAACCAATTTATTTATGTAGCTATGTACGGCTGATTTAAACTGTCAAAATATATTTTGACAAGCGAAATTGCTGTTTGAAAACAATAAAGTTATTTAATGAAATCGAAGATTGTTTGCTAGTTTCATCGTGCTGGTACGGAAGCTAACAACTAATAAACTGTTTTCAAATTATCGCGACGGGAGGAAGTTATAGGCAGTCCAGAAAACCATTGTCAAAACTGAATAACTTAGCAAGTAAAAATTGATACCATTTTCAAAACAGCTTATTTTGACGTTATAATTACGCCTTTGTTATTGTTTTGTTGTCATAGAGAGCATATTTCTACTGCATCTACCTGGTTATTCTGTCATGATTCCACCTTCTGTTTGGCTGCTCTCTCATTACAATCACAGGGTTGCATTTCATAAACTATTCTTCATAGCATCGCCGCATACATGGGTTTTAGTGTAGCATACATAGGAAATATTGCACTGTTTTTTTATTGCAAAGGAACGCTCTGCTTGCATCGTGTTTTTATCACTGATAAATTTGTGAGCTTTGTATTTTTTCGAACGAATTTTTCACACAACAACAAAAAGCAACAAACGTTCGTTTGGAATTGTTCATTCAAAATGAGCGTTTGAAGAAAAAATTAGACAAAATAAAAGTTTGTTGTATTTTTGTACACTTGCTGACATGAAAAGATGAAACCAAAATACAGATGTAGACTGCACATATGCATATTAGGAAAAATAATGTTTTAATAAGGTAAATAAGCTGGATATGCCCAATCAAATGAAAAAAGATGGTTTGTTATGATTGTTATATGATTAGATTGTATGATTACTTCTTGATGATCTTGATGATGAAGCATCGTCAAAATTATGTTTGTGCACACTCTCGTAATGCCTTTTGATATTCCCTAGTACACATCCCATGGTTGGTTTTTCGCATAAGAGACATTTGGAAATGTTACTTATTTTGTCATGGATGACCAAAGATTTTTTGTCTATTTTTGATACTCTACCCATCACTGAAAATCAGGAATTGAAGAACGTTTTAATACGTATGTTTTCAATAACACTGGTCTGCAAAAGTATAAAGGCACTATTACGATAATTGGGGCGCCGCGATTAGAAAGTGTTGTTCTTTTCATAACAAAAAAAAAAAAAATGTTCGAACAAAAAATCGATACCTCAACTAGTTATCTATGTTTAATATTTTGTTGCTTGGTACAAGATCTGTTCAATAAAATATCTATATCGTTACCATTATCTCATAGATTTAAAAGGTTGATCTATTGATTGAAATCGATATTGATTGATTAAATGATAATCAAATTAAAAAATTGATAACTCGAAAACAAATCGATGCATCGATTTTTCTTTCAGCCATTCCTATTTTTATTAAAAGTACTTCACGAATCTATTTGTCAAATCGCGGCGCACCAGTTATCGTATTCTCCTCAGTATAACTGAAAAATTGGCAGTTTCGCGATCGGCACTTTCATCATATAAAGGTTTCTTCCTTTGGAGACTTTCTTATTCAGCTATCATGAATAATTTTTCGCCCGGAATCAAAAAAGGGTGTTTTCATTTTTAATATAGCAGATAAAGACATCATATTTTTTTACACTCGTGAATATTGACGTTTGGTGAACAAATTTGCATTAAAAATTTCCAAAATGTTCTTGAGATTTAACTTTGAGACTCTCTTTTTGATTTCGGGTGAAAAATTATTTATGATAGGGCTGAATACAAACGCGTCCGGAGGAATTCAGTCTATAAGATACCTTTATATGATGAAAGTACCGATCGCGAATCTTCCAATTTATTAGTTATACTGGAAAGATTAAGGACGACAAATTATTCATCATAAGGGCAGTGTCACAAGATGGAATTACCACAAAAATTGCCTTTTTCTCGCATTTAATTCTCAAGATTACCACACTCCCAAAATACCTCAAATTACCAAAAAAAAACCTCAAAATTAACACAAAATCCCATAATACCTAAAAAAAGTAAAAAGAAAATAGATACATACAAACCACCACAAACAAGTGCATAAAAATACAAAAAATGAAGGTGGCAACCCTATCCACCATCTTGAATTTTAAAATTCTGTTTTCAGATTCGATATCAGCGACCCCCTAACACAGATAAATGATGTTTAAATTCTTAAAAATACATATTATTAGGTGGCAACCTTATTATTTCAAAATTTTATAATTTTGAAATTCTGACCACGGATTCGGATTCACCGACCCATTTTTAGTGTACTATTTTTTTGCCAGCCCGAATTTATAAAAATACAAAAAATTAAGGTGGCAACCCTATCCACCATCTTGAATTTTAAAATTCTGACTTCAGATTCTAAATCAGCGACCCCCTAAAACTCTTAAATTATGTTTAAAACTTTTAAAAATACATAATATTAGGTGGCAACCCTATTATGAAAAAATTACATAATTTTTAAATTCTGACAACGGATTCGGATTCAGCGACCCATTTTTACCTGATGTTCGCACCAGCATCGCATTTGTAAAAATAAAAAAAAAAAAATAGGTGCCAACCCTATAACACAATTTTATTTTTAAAATTCTGACTTCAGATTCGAAATCAGCATCCTAATAGCACTGTTAAATAATGATGCGTGACCCGTTTTTACCTAGTGTTCGCGCCAGCACCGTATTCGTTCTCTGATATAAATCATCTATTGCCAGTAAACAAGCTCTCATTGCATTGACTGCAGTGAGCTCTCTGACAACGATACTTAGATCAACAATATCTATTATCTGTTTTTTATTGCTCTATCATGTTTTGTTTGTCTTCGCTGCAATCACACACATGATTTCTTTGCAGAAAGCAAGACAATGCAGTGTAGTGTGAAATGAACAAATGTTTTGAAGCCGGTTTTAAGTGCACCTACGCAGGGCTCTAATACATACCAAACTGAAAAGAATCCTCGCTAGACGATGTGGATGCTGACTGTCGGAACATAACTTTTTTTAGGAAACGAACGTTCCTGAATTTTTCTTTGAACGATTAATTTTTATGAAAAATTGAAAACGAACGTTCGTTGCTTATTATTTTTTTGTGAAAAATTCGATCGAATAAATTTGAAACTGACAAATTTTTCAGAGATAAAAAATACGACGCCAGCAGAGAGTTCCCCATTCGTTACCCAGCTGGACAGCTCTAACGTCTTCACAAACACTACGAAACAAAATTTGGTTTTCAGCAATACATTCATACGTTCTGTTGTTATGTTAAACAAGGAAAGTTATGTATGTTTATATATCTTGCTTTTTTACTGTCAAAAATATTATAAACTAGCAACAAAAATAACAAACCAAACAAAATTAGCACACAATCGAAGGGAAGTATGCAAATAATACAAACCAAATAAAACAATTCAACATTTTTTTTTCTTTTCAGAAGACTAAATAGGATTCCAGAAAAACATTTCCATTGTCTGGATTGACTACAATCTCAACTCAAACAACTGCTGCTGTAGCTGGAGCTATTGCTGTTGTAAGGAAATAATTGCAAAACCCATGGATATTATATGCATTGTGTTTGTTTTTGTTCTAATTTTTAAAGCCGTTATATTTTAACCCGTAACCTCAAGGTAATGTATGCATTTCAAAAAATAAATAAAAATTGATTCAAAAATTGTCTTTGTAATTTAATTAAACATGTCAGAGTTCTAATCTCTGGGCTAGGGGGTGGTCAGGATATAGCGGCATGGGGGGAGAAGATTGCAAAGCAGATTTTCTTATTGGTGCGAGCAGTTCAGCTAAACTTTTTTTTTATGGCTAAAACATGTGTGGCAGACAGAGATGCCAGATCACACAGATGAGCGTCTGTCCATATATATAGTATTTTGGTAGAACAAATTTAACGTACAATGTATGGAGAATTTTATATGACTTTAACGTCAAGGTTGCTACGTATATGCCATATATACGGAATATTTAACAGTTAGCTGTCTAGCTGGGTAGTGATAACTTGCGAGAACAATTTTATATGAGGAGAACGATAATTGAGAACAATCGTATTTCAAACGTTCTCCGCACCCTGATATCTATGCTTTTTTTCAAATTTTTTTAATACTTTTTTGTTTGACGATAATTTAAGTGGATTTCGGATGACTTACAGTCAAACCTTAATCAGAGCGGAAGCGTTTTTTATCTGTCAAAAATTTCTCATGCCCATACGATTTATATGAAGCAAACCATAATAACGCGGCGGCAACGCTCAGCGGTTGGAAAATCCAATTTTGACAGAGCGTTAGAAAGTAAAGTTGGCTGCAGAAAACGATGAAATTGGAATTTCTGCGAAAAATTTGTCATTCATAACTATGCCCGCATTCAGCGGAGTCAACAGCTGACAACTGTTGTGTTAAAATTTACTGAGGGCCGCTTTCTCAATGTCCGGTTAAGCACTAATCAGAACTTTAACCAGCAGTTAGTTAAAAAACCCCTTTCTCAATGTTCGGTTAAGGTTGAACTGTCAGTTAAGTGCTGATTAAGTTAACGGCAAGTTGTGGTTTCGGTTAGCGCCCTTTTAGGGTAAATGATTTCGAAGAGGCTGTCAAACTTTAAAATTTAAGATGGCGGATAGAGTTGCCACCTAGATTTTTTTATTTTTGCGATTTCTTGTAATTTTGAAATTCTGACAACGGATTTAATTTCGAATATGTCACAGTTTTAAAATTTAATATGGAGATTAGGGTTGCCACCTAAATTTTTACCACAGTATTGCCACCTAATAATATGTTTTTTAAGAGTTTTAAACGTCATTCATCAGTGTTAAGGGGTCGCTGATTTCGAATCTAAAGTCAGAATTTTAAAATTCAAGATGGTGGATAGGGTTGCCATCTTAATTTTTTTTAGTTTTATAAATTTGGGGCTGGCAAAAAAAAAATCCAGGTGGCAACTTTATCCGCCATCTTAAATTCTAAAGTTTGACAGCATCTTCGAAATCATTTACCCTAAAATGGCGCTAACCGAAACCACAACTTGCCGTTAACTTAATCAGCACTTAACTGACAGTTCAACCTTAACCGAACATTGAGAAAGGGGTTTTTTGCTAACTGCTGGTTAAAGTTCTGATTAGTGCTTAACCGGACATTGAGAAAACGGCCCTAAGAGTAACAACATATTAAGAAAAAAACATCGCTCACTAAGGTATCGCCACCATAACAGCTCACAAGTGTTGACTCCGCTGAATGCAGCTTGTATGCCAAACACTTTTTGACAACATCTGACATAAGGCCGCCGCTCTTATTTAGGGATGAAAATTCAGCGTTAGCGGAAAGCTGCTGTCAACACACCGCTTAACGCTCTTATTTAGGTTTCACAGTTAGTTTTATTTTACTTAATAATTTTAAATATTTGGAGAAAAAACAATTTTTCTCTTTGTAACATTTTGTTTCTGATTTTTTTTTTACTCTATTCCTGCAAGTTTTAACAAATAAAGTTCATGAACAAACCTACTGACAACAGCTGAAGTTGCTGGTACTACAATTACAGTTCTGGATGTTAAAAAGTTAAATAAATGTGTTTATTTTCACTCGACAGGCTGCTTTAAAATACCTTTTTATAAAAAATCTATCTGCCAGTTTCACTGCTTATCTTACCTACTTAACTTCTCTGTATTTTTCTGTTCAACTTTATTTAATGTTTTTTTTTAGTACTAAAATTAATTACTTATTTTTTTTTAAAGTGCCACTCATATTTTTAAAAAGTAGTGGATGCAACTTTTTCAATTTCAATGCAACTCTAAAAAGCGGATCTAACTGGCTTTTAAGAAGTGGACTAATCAGTAATTGTTTAAGCTTTGCGAATAATTGTAAGTTGTTTTTTTTTGCGAATAATTAATTAAATAAAGCTTAGAATTGCAATATATGCTTGCAATATAAAAAAAAAACTTGAAGATCTTATTAACTTATGATGATATTTTTATTTATTCAATTTTACGTTTTAATCGTCATTAAATTTCACAAAATGTGTTTTTCACAAAATTTTTTTTCTTGACTATTAATAATAAAATGTTTTTCGGCTCATTATAGTGATTTATTGTAGCTAATTGTAGAGATATCTGAGAGTTATGATATAAAAAATTTTTATAGCTAGTCAAAATCTGGATTATAAACTAGTTCAATTTCTTAAATCTCAATTTTTGGTTTATTAATGTTCTATAATATTGTAAGCAGTTTAAGTTTATTTGCCTTGAAACATTGCTATTTTATGCTTAGTGCTTAAAAAAGTGCTACTACAAGTGGTCCATATGTTTTCAATATGTTTTTGCAATTTTTTTCTAGCTATAGTTTTTTTGCCAAATTGCTTGCAAAGAAACATTTTGTGGAATTTTTATGTCTAATTATAATTAATGCTTACAAAAACATCTTGAACGTTCATTAAAAAAATATAAGAATAGCGGAAATTATTGCTGAAATAAACAAATTGCAAAAGTAAGCCAAGTTTTTGCAATTAAAGTGCGCAGAAAAAATAGATTTATAAACATAATATTTCTTGCCATTTGCATGTGGTTGTTGTGATCTTTTGGCGCCAAGCAATTCCGCTACAGTAGTGAACAGCAAAATGCAAGCTGTGCGCAAATAATTTCATATAGGGTATTAATTAATTTAACATTTAAACAGAAATAAATCAACTTTTTCGTACTAAATTATCGTATTAAATTTCTATCATATACCTTCAATTACAATAATAAATTCGTATTTAGAAAAGTGTGTAAGACTGATTTTAATATCCCAACTAACTTACCAACAAAACTTCGAAAACGCCCTTTAAATTTGAATAACAATGACAACATTGTCAGTTTTGGATCTATGACATTCACACACAAATCTGATAGATGCTGCCAACTGACTGTTAAATCCACCAAGTCGTTAGTCATCCAGTCATGTATGAAGCATGCGTGTTAAATTTACACTGTAAATCTTTTGGCTGTAGCCCAGTGGGCAAAAGCAGGTCTTTGAAGCGCTTCTAGCAGGCCATCATACGGATTTCTTAGCCATTCCGTGCTCGTTTCCAAGCCCATAAGCTTTTTTATATGAAACGAGAAAGTTTCCTAGGCCTTCCGCTCTCGCGACTCTAAAGAAGTCTGCTAGAAGCCCTTCTTTAGAATGTACATTAGAAAGAAAAGCAATATAAATATCAACTTGAAATAAAAAAACTTTTGAAAAATTCCAAATTTGAACCAGCGTCCTCTCAGCTGGCGGTTTGGCATCTTACCCACTCGTCCACCTCAGTTGTCAACAAACTTCAGTTTATTTTGCATCATTACAAATGAAAGTAAGTTTTCGGGAGCGCGGGTTCGCAGCTTGGCCCAAAAAAAAAAATTTTTTTTTGGTTTTTTCTTTAAGATTTGATTTTTTTTAATTAATCTGATCATTTATAATTTTTTAAAAATTTTTTTAAAAATTTTGTTAAAATTTTTTTAATATAAAATAACAGGAAAAGACTCCAAACCTTCAAAAGGTAGGCCTTACAGAAGCACTCATTAATGCAGCGATCATGGAAGGTATATTGACGCCAATAAGAGCACTACTAGCATGCATTCTTTTGCGTATCGCTAGCTAAAATGCCCACTGGGAGAGTGAGCACCAACACCAACACCAACACCACTACTTTTTGCAGCCAGCGTAACGTATCCGATCGTTTTTTCGCTTTGATTGTTTAATTATTTATTAATAGTTTTATTATGTGGTTATATTGTTCTTGTTGTGTTTTTGTTGTTTTTTGTTTGCTGGTTTTTTGGACTGGATTCATTTTAATGGCTTCTTATTTGCATATTCATGAGTTGTTTGTTAGTTGTTGCTTGAAAATATATGACAGCGCTTTGTTATGTTATTTCATTGAGAAGCTAGCAAAATTTTTATTTATCAAGTTTTTTCTAATAAACTTAATTGAGCACGCCCTCATTAATTTAAGAAGAGGGGGGAGGGGGCAGAAAGGGGTGATATTCTTGTAAAGCATAAACATAGTCAAACTTGGATGGATGGCAGGGCAATATACTTAATTAAATAAAAGCAGAAATATTTGGGGTTCTATATAATAAGAAAAACAATAAATAAAAATTTTTTAACCAGGCTGACATTTACAAATTACATCATTTTAAGTGTTTTACAACATTTAAGTAAACAATACAACAAATTAAATAAAAAATCCCTTTGATCTTATTATATTTAAGTCCCAAAATACGAATTTAGTTTTATTTTTTATTAAAATCTTCTACAATTCCAATTGAAGCTTTTGATCAAGTCGAGTCTGGATTCACTTCATCTTCTTTTCCCGCGACCAAACACTAATTAAAACAAGTAATAAATTTAATTTGACTAGGTTAATGTTAAAATATCCTCACAGCCGTGTTTAAGTATACTCGAGCTTACAATGGTGTTATTATTTTTATGACGCCACTATTTGTATTTGAATTGATTATTATATTTTATTTTATTTGGAATTATATTTTTCCAAATTGCAAGCCCAGAGAACATTTTTAATATCAAAGCCAAGATATTTGTACAATATCAAGTCAATTCATTCAGTTTTGAAGAATTGATGACGTGAGCAATCAGGGCCTTTCATAGCCCAAGAGGGGCCCGGGGCACGAAGTTTTTGGGGGCCCCACCCCTATTAAAAAATGATTGCATATATATAAATTTTTCTTTTATTATTTATTATTAAAAAATAGTTTATTATTAGATACAACATTATTTGAGTACTGCCTTTCTAGCTTTTTGTTCTGAATTCGCCTCTATTATTGCTGAAAAATTTAATTTTCTTGCTTTATCCGAATTTATATTCAGCATGGAAAGACCATTTAATCGATTTTAGCCGATGGTAGACCGGTGATAGTTTTTGACCCTTTTAAGGACAATAAAAGATCGTACAGCTGAAGCGACTGATACTGGCAAACTGAGAAATATCCACAACGCAATGGCAGTGGCGGATCCAGAGAGAAATTTTGGGGGTGAAAAATTTCCGAAAATTTCTTTTGTATTTTTTTAAAAATCCTTTTGTGTATTCTTTATTCTAAGTAAAATGATATTTATTTATATTTTTTACAAAAATTCACACATGTAATTATTTCAAAACTTTAAATTAAGGCTTTGTTTTTTTATCATAATACAAATTTTATGGTGTGTTATTCCATTAATATTAAAATTCTATAGTTTCCTATTTTTGAAAATTATACTTTTTCTCCGAAAGAAAACGCAGAACTTTTTTCTGATCAGTTGCAAATACGTGGAAACGAAATAGGTATGTCAACATTTTTGACGTTACTCCCTGTGCGCTTTTTATTTTCTGTCTTTGCATTAGCTCTTAGCAGATGGCATTAGATTGATGTCAGACATGTATATGGTTGCTATACATTAAGCCAAAGCGAATTTCAAAAGTGCATAGTATCAATTTTGCTTAGGGCTCATTCAAAGGATATTGTAACGTACACGTAAACTACAGTTTTTGTTTCGATCTGATTACATCTGTATTCCCCCAGTATTTCGTTAAAAACAGGAGATTTTTTAAAAAATTATTTTATGAAAACTCTTAAGGGCTGGTTGGGTTAGTACAAAGATAAAATGGAGCAACACAAAAAAAAAACAACTTTTATTACTGATTGAAAAAAATAACGACCACGAAGTAACTTTTATTTCTGATTGAAAAAATATCGACCACGAAATAACGGTTATTTCTGATTGAAAAAAATATCGACCACGAAATAATGGTTATTTCTGCTCGAAAAAAAAATAACCAAGATATAACTTTTATTTATGATTGAAAAAAATAACGAAATAGCTCTTATTTCTGTTTGAAAGAATAACGACTACGAAATAACTTTTGTTTTTGATTCAAAAAATAACGACCACGAAATGACTGTTATTTCTGATCAAAAAATAATGACCAAGAAATAACTTTTATTTCTTATTGAAAATAAATAAAGACCACGAAGTAACTTTTATTTCTGATTGAAAAAAATATCGACCACGAAATAACGGTTATTTCTGATCGAAAAAATAATGACCAAGAAATAACTTTTATTTCTGATTGAAAATAAATAACGACCACGAAGTAACTTTTATTTCTGATTGAAAAAAATAACGACCACGAAATAAATTTTATTGCTGATTGAAAAAAACAACGACCACGAAATAACTGTTTTTTCTGATCGAAAAAATAATTACCAAGAAATACCTGTTATTTCAGATCGAATAAATAATGACCAGCAAATAACTTTTATTTCTGACTAGCTGATATACCCGGTGTTACTCGAGAGTCATTTATATAAACATTTTAACATACACTTCTCGATTAAATGTTTTTTAAAATCTGGAATAATGAAAAACATGTTGAATTTTATTTGTAAGCTACCGTTAGAAAGGTAATTGAACGAACATTAATACAAAAAAGTTTTGGAAAATTTTGGTTTTTGGTGGTTCCATCTCTTGCGGTGAGCTAATTGAATTCAAAGAAGGGGTACGAAAAACATATTTTAAAAATTAAAAAGAATTTTTATATACACTTTATCTTACAGCAAGCACAATTACATTTTCAACAAAATAAAAATTATGGTGGGACTCAATGCGTCCTTGAGATATGGACATTTTAACGTCTAAACAAAGATTTATATAAAAAAACATATTGAACTTTTTAACAAAAAAAATTTTAATGAAATATATTAAAAACAGCGGATTTATTGGCATTAAAAGTAAAAACTTTGATTTTCATATAATTTTTTTCTCATTATTAGCTATCAATGTTTCATGAAAATTCGTTGTGCTAAAAATGATTGTACCTACTAAAATATATATTAGCTGAGTTTCTAAATTGGAGATCAGGATCATATAATCGCATTAGCAAGCAAAGCAAAAACAACAAAAAGTCCAGCAAATGAGCTGGACATTTAAATTGATCCAATTCTATGTTTTTAAGTGTTTATGACGCTGCGACTGAAAAAACTGGCAGTACTACATTATATTACTTTTTAAAAGTTTGGTAGCAATAGCATTTTTTTTTAAAGATCAAAGAACCAAGGCATGTGCCTTATATAAACAAGGTTTGGTCTTTGACCTGAAAGGAAAGCATAGATTATTTAGAGGAATTTATTGAAACAATACGTGAATTATTGATTTGGCGAAACAACCGTGAAAGACAATTTGAATTGCTTTTAACCGAGGCTAGTGTTATGCCTTAATACGGTAAGCATTTCCAGCCCTTAGTTGTGCTTGTCTATTAATTCCACATTTTCCACAATTTAGCTGTGGATTTTTTTGTTTTCCATAATTCTTAAAAGTGCAAGAAAGAATAAAGAAAGTGAAAAGAACCATGCCCGAGCCCGGATGCGAACCAGGGACCTCTGGGTTGATAGTCTAGCGCACTCTTCACCAGACTACAAAGGCCGACGCAAAATATTTCGCAAAACTTATCTGCTAGCTGCATAAGAACATCAGAAATTCTTCTGTAAGCAGAAAATAGCGCCACCTATCTGCAATCCCAAACGTGTGGGGTTAAATTTGAAGAAACTTTTGAAAAAACATTCAGTTATTCACCGCAAGATTTTTAGTTTGTACACACAGTTCTTACAAATGTGGCGCAATTTATCTGTGAATTTAACGCACAGATCAAAACTAATGAAATAATTGTGCTGACCAGATGCGCATATGTTTTATTATATCGCCATATAGCTGAAACTGATTACATGAAAATATTAACTTTTACAGCATTCTTATTCACAGTCATCTTTTCGATAAAATTGTGATACACATATATACAACATTTAGAGTACCATTGATAAAGAACTAAGTGACAACGGTGACACAATAGTGAGAAAAAATAGAGCCATCACAACAAAACAAATTTAACAGAAAGGGGCGGGGGGTAGGGAGGCAAAAAATAAAGAAGATTTTATATAATCCAAAATGTTCGTAATTACTTAATACACCCAACTGCATTCTTAGAGATAAATGGGGACGTTCAAACTATATAGAGAATTTTACCAAAAAACTAAGTTTTACAATATTAATAGTCTGGTATGAAAAAATAGATTTTTAGCCATAACTTTTGATTGGTAACAGATATTGGGGAATTTTTTTCACATAAATTATTTTTGAGACTTCATTTTTTTGTAAAAAATATAAAAAAAAACATTTTGGAAAAAAAAATTTCGCGAAAAAAATCAAAGGGAGGACCCTTGTTGTTTTGATGACAAAACCAGTAAAATAATTTTTGCGCTTAGCTGGAAGAATTTTTGCAAATAAATGCTATGTCATATGAAAGGTAGTCAGATTTTCTATTTTTAATGGATTTCCTTTTTACAACAACAACAATTTTTGAGTCATTTTTTGAGTAAAAAGTCAATATTTTGGACCTTTTTTGGCATACTCATAAAATATATATACACTGACTTAACGGTACAGTTCAACCTATTTTTGTAAAGTGATTTTATTGAACTTTTGAACAAAAAAAATTTAAATGAAATATATTAATGGACAGCGGAGATATTTGCATCGAAAGATCAAACTTTGATTTTCATGTCGTTTTTTTCTCATTCTTAGGCAACTATGTTTTATGAAAAAGTCGTTGTACTGAAAATGTCTCCAATTTTGAAGATATGTAAATGTTTTTGATGTCAAAATAACAGAAATACACAAAAATCTCCGATACCGAAAAGTTTTATAATAACAAAATTACCGTTAATTGAAAAATTTTAGAGGGGGCGTGGCAAAAACTAAGTATGTAACATTTTAAATTGGTATAAACTTAATATGTGTACCTAGTTTGAGCAAAATCTGTTGAGCCGTTTAGATTTCTATAAAGGTCAAACAAACAAACAAACAAACAAACAAACAAACAGAAAATGAGTTTTATTGCTATAGATTGAAAAAAAATAACGACCACGAAATAACTGTTATTTCTGATCAAAAAATAATGACCAATATATAACTTTTATTTCTGATTGAAAAAAATAACGATTAAGAAATCGCTTTATAGCTGATCGAAAAAAATAATGACCAAGAAATAACTGTTATGAAATGGTTGACTGATAGCGACAATCGTTATTGGCCGTCCCTGGACTAGGGTCGTATATTTGTTTACAGGTGACATTTCGCCATAAGATGTCATGTCAAAATGATGTTAGGATTTTATATAACTAAAAACAAAAATAAGAATTTTTATTTAAGCATGATAAAACAAAATGTTTAAATCTTTTTGTGGGCTCCTCGTAGGGAAGTTGCAACAAGTTGATTTCTATTAATGCTATATAAAGATAGAGACATAAGATAATTTTATTAATTGATTTAATTTGCGATTGAAATAATTTGAATTCATTTAATTGATTTTATTAAAAAAAAAATAATAATGACTTCATCCGCTACAAATATTGCAAAGCAACATGTTGCGATGACTTAATTAACAACTGCCATAAATAAATAATTAACAATAAAAAAAAACATGAAAGTGCACGTCGCTTGTCACAATAACATCAACTATGTATGTATTTGATATTTTTGTCTAGTAGCAGCACCGTTATGAGTGTCATTTACATTATCACAAATATTATCAACTTCATCATCATTTGCCACACATTGCTTGGAATTCAGCGTGAGGGTGTTTCTGATACAGCAGTTTTCTGCCTGTCACTTGACGCTTTCTCATCAAACTATTAAATTGGGTGTTGCTAATCGGTTATATGACAAGAGCAGAAATAATTATAAAAGTTATTAATAAAAACACAGCAGCATTGTGTGACAATTTCCGCTGTAACTTGTGCAATCAATCTATTTATAACTCAGCACTTCATTCATTAATGCATTCATTCACTCATTCATTGATTAAAATGTGCATCAATTGTCTAAGTTTAAATTGTATTGTCATAAAAATAAACTTTAACATATTCCGTCATTAATGAAAATTTGCCAATATATGTTTAAGTGCTGTGAGAAAAATGAAAGGTACTCATGTCAACAAGTAGTTTCGTCAGCCGAGTATAAATAAGATAAGGAAAACCTTATTAAAGTCCAAATATGAAATGAAAAGCCCTTTTACGGAATCCCTATCAATATTTGTTCAGGCTTTTTTTTCCTAAGGAGTTTTTATCCACACCACTCGAAATGTTGTATTCTTATATCCTCACAATTACTGCATAAAGGTCTTAGTAATCTTGTCACAACATTTGTAACGTACATATGGAGGCATGGCCTATTCCATTCACGTTTCTTCCACTCTTGTCTTCATTTAAAACACAATCTTTGACATGAGCCTTTCCTTTAAGCAATCATGATCACTGCAGAATCTTTAACAATTTTAACTGTGTAAAATTTAAAAAAGGGTTTCAAGACAATTAATAAACTTTTATAAAGAAGGGGCCTCCAATTACTTTTCGCTTCAGACCTACTGGTATGGCTACATAATTTGTTTTTTGTTTCTTGTTTTTCTATATTTTGTTCTGTGTTTTGATTCAAAAAATATGGCCACCTATAAATAGGGACTCATTTAAATTGGGAATTCAATTCAAATTCAAACAAGCAGTATTCTTAATTATGACTTCATAATGTTGTGTGGAGATTTCAACATCAATATTATTTCCAATGAAACTAGTAAGTTTTTACTGTATGATAATTTATCGACAGTAGGGCTATCAGTTGTAAATGATACTGTACCCACGCGGTACTGCAATAATTTCACTCCTAGTCTACTTGATTATTTTATTGTTTCTGATCTTTCAGTAGTTTCTCTATTCGATCAACTCTATTTTTTATCTGACCACAACTTAATCTTTTGTTCGTTAAATGTTAATTGTCTCGTAATGCAATTTGCAATAATTTTTCTTTCTGTGATTTCAAAAATATTAACCATCAGTCCCTGTTCCTGGATGTGTCAATGTTATCTTTCAATGAAATGTTGGCTTCATCATAACATAAACGATAAGCTTAGGTCTCTTTTAGTACCTAAGATTTTACAGATTACATATCTTTTTGACAAACATGTACCGCTACGTACGACAACCGTGAAAAATGTGTCTTGTCCCTGGTTCACCCAATACGTGTTTAATAGCATTAAAAAAGCAACAAATTACAGAAAATATGGAAAACCAGACCATCTCCTGAAAACTGGGAATCTTTTCGCTTGGCTAGAAATGAAGCTGTTCTGTTAGTAAGACAGGCCAAAACACGATTTTTTTCTGAGAAACTATATTTATCCCTTAATTCCAAAATGTTGGGGAACAACATAAAAAGACTTGGGTTATGTAATAAAAATCGTAATGAATGCAATGAAGATCCTGAGATTCTAAATAATTTTTTTGTTGACATTTTTTCTACCTCTAATGATACCTCTACGCTTTCCTGAGACAACCTGACTATACCACAGTCTTTTAAGTTTGAAACGGTTAGTGAAATTGATGTTGGAAACTGTGTTATGCAGATAAAATCAAATGCAGTTGCAGAAGATGGCATTCCCATCAAATTCCTTAAAATTTTACTAACTCACATAATAACTTTTCTTACGCACATTATAAATCATTGCTTTATAACAACCTCTTTTCCCGACATGTGGAAAATTGCCATCATTACACCTATAGCTAAAAAGCAAAAGCCATCTGGTGCGAATGATTATAGGCCTATAAGGTATACTGTCACCATTGTCAAATGTGTGTGAAAAACTTATGGCTCAACAAATTAGCAAATAGCTTTCTGAGAAAAAACTGCTATCCCGCTATCAGTCTGGTTTTAGGGCAGAGCATGGATGTACCTCAGCGGTAGTAAAGGTTCTTGATGATATTCGACCCGAATATGATGCCGTCTCTATGACTTTACTCTGCTTACTTGATTTTTCCAAGGCCTTTGATAAAGTCAATCATAGTTATTTGTGTCAAAAGCTTAGGTACATTTTTGGGTTCTGTGATAGTGCTGTTAATCTAATGTCTAGTTACTTGTGTAATAGAATGCAAAGATTTAAGGTTGGTCAGGTATCCTCGTCATACAAATTAGTAGTAAGTGGTGTCCAGCAAGGCTCTATACTAGGTCCTCTGTTATTTTAAATTTTTATAAACGACATCTTTATTGTATGCCGGAATGCATCTGTTCATGCTTATGCTGATGATATCCAGCTTTATCTTTCGCGACGAACTGGGCTTCTTGATGATCTGTGTTGTAGGTTAAATGAGGATCTCAGTAGCATCAATGAGTGGACCAAAAGTAATGGCCTTCAACTTAACGCTGCCAAATCGTATGTTCTTCCTATATGTAAAAGTAAAACTTGTATCGTTGATGTCACTGATCTGTTTATTGGCAATAGCAAACTGACTGTGGTGTCGAAAGTTGTAAATCTAGGTTTCTACATTAATTCTTCCTTGTCCTGTGTAGACCATGTTAATAGTTAGTCCAAAAAGTTTATTATGTCCTACGAAACTTAAGAATGTCTGCTAGTGTCACTCCTACTGAAATTAAACGTAGATTAGTCATACAGCTAAATTTACCAATTATTTCTTATTCAGACATAGTTTATAGTAAACTTGGTGCATCTTCCCAGTTAAAAAATCAAATTGCATTTAATTACGCCACGCGCTATGTGTATGGTCTCCGAAAATACGATCGTTTGTCTCGTTTCCGAAATGCAATACTTGGTTGCGACATAGCTGCTTACCTAAATGCTAGAAACTGTATTTACCTGCACAAACTAATCCATGGGAAAACTCCTTGCTATCTGCATGAAGAAAAACTTCAGTTTTGTATGTCAAGTAGAAGCCATGTTCTGATAGTTCCGAGGCACAACTCATTAAACTCTTCCCACAAGTTTTTCATTAACGCCATTAGGTTGTGGAATGATTTACCACTTTGGCTTAGGGAGGTCACTGGGAGAAGTCCTTTTAGGCAATCTATCTTTTCATTTTTCTGTACTCAATAGAGCTTTTCACTTCCGTACTTCTCTATGTTATCTATTCTTTATCTATTCTTTGTATCAGAAACTTTTTTCAATCTTAACTTAACTTTAATTCTTTTTATTTTTTATATTCTTTATATATATATATATATATAATATTGTTTAAAAATTAAGGTCATTATTTTTGATTCTGTTTTAAACTGTTGTTATTATTCTTCATTTTTAATTTTTTACTTTAATTTCACATCTTTAATCCAAAATTATTCATTTTCATTTTCATTTTCACTTTAATTTCAATTTTAATATTAATTTTAATTTGAATTAAATTAAATGTAAATTAATTATATTTATGCATTTATGTTGTACTATAAAAGAGCATAGCACTTATTGTACTTATAATTACTTAAATAAATAAATAAATAAATAAATAAAAATTCTTTTAGCATATTAATCATCGCAAACATTATGAGATACTCTGTTACAGATTACATTTTAAGTTGATTTTTTAATTATGGATTTGTTTTTACTCATCATGTAACCAATAAATAACAATGTGCATTCAACACTCAAAAAGCAATCCATCAACAGCAAATAACTGTTGGCAAGCATTTTTAGCAGTTCAACCACAATAGCACAAGAGCTGTGGCAAGCATGCTTTTTTTAGCAAAGAATATAATAAGAAAAACTAAATTTTTTCGCACTTCAAGCAGCTAAAATTGGCTGGATTGTTCATTTTTTCGACCAAGCTAACACATACGGCTCAAATGCTCAGACAGACAGACGCTTGTTTCAGTCAGATTAACAAAACCGACAAGAAGTCAGCGTGCTGCTGCTGGCCGGTCCATCATTAAAAGGCCTTGTTTGCTTTTGCTGTTGTTGTTGGTTCTGTTGTTTTCATCATGCGTTACGAAAAATGATGCATTTACAAGCTAAAGTTGTTTTGGCTCCGTTGAAAATAGCTAGATAATTGAATGACACGCATATGAAGCCAATGCAATAATTTTGGCTCGTCTTCCTGGTTTTCAAAAATTTTTGAGATAAATTAATTTTGTAAGGAAATTTTCCATGCTGCAAAAATAACTTTAATTAGAATTTTTCGATGCTCATGCATAGTTTTCTTTGCACAAAAGTATTTGTTGAATCAAAAATATGCCTCGATATTAAACCTGTATTACAATACCAAAAATTTGTAACAATAACATAACAGAACACGGAAACATTTGCAAAACGTAAGGTACTATAATTAATTCTGTTGAGTTTTGGACGCACATTTCAGAAATGTTGTCCGTTATTTTCCAATTCCATCAGCTCAGGTTTCGGAGTTATAAGCAAAAATGTTAAAAAGCGTTAGTTTCTGATCATTTGACATTATTGATTTCGAACATCTATAATGTCTTGAAGTGAAGCTTTTAACGTCTCGTTTTCTGAAGTGTGAATTTTTGAATTGCATTCAAAACAACGGAGGACACTTCAAATATATTTTAAAATTTTATCTAAACTATTATAAAAAAGGAGACTCACGAAATTTCATCCAGAATAAGCTCGGTAACCGCTGAACCGATTTGGATAATTCTTTTTTTATTTGATTTCTATCATAATATAGATTGTTATAGCTAACCAAGGTTTTCGAAAAATGTATTCTTTAATTATTGCAAAATCACGCATTTTATTTGATGCCTACATTCAACCAGCAGCACAAAATAACAGCAAACAAAGCTTTTCTCTCTTTGTCGAGAGAGCTTCTCTCAATATAACACGACAGCCATGTTGTGTAGTTAAGCTGAATGCACTGATAACCTTCAGCACAGGGTTGATATTTTCAGTACAATTGCACTTTTTTGGTACATTTTTATATTTTTTCTACTTTCCTACTACCAAAGCGTTTTCGGTACATTTTATTTCGCTCTATAATAAACACAGAATTTAGAACTCTAAGTAAGCAAACCATTTAAAAGAATAAAAAATTTATATAGTTCTGAATTTTGGTACTTTGTAAAATACATACAAAATGATTTTAAAGGATCATTTTACTCCAATTTATATAAAATTTCTAAAGGAATTTTTTTCGACAGCAAATATTAAAAGAATATTTTATTTTCAAAGTTCTATAAAAATGAATTACAGAAAGAAACTGCAGATTGCAACAAATTATTTAATTTGATTTAAGCAAAATATTTTTAAAAATCTAGTGAACTAAATGCCACAATGTCAGAAGTAATATCAAATGAAAAAATTTCTAAAATTTGACTGAAAGATTTTCGCATTAATTTCTGTTGTTACCTTAACATAGACAGGCTTAAATGTTAAAATGTTTTCTTTTGGCTGGATTGTGTAAGATTTCAGGTGGATGGGTGGTTGACCTAAAGACATCTGCGAAGATCCTGATTAAGGTAACGAAAGAAATTCGCACTTTTGTAGAATTTTTTGTTTTTTAATTATAAAAAGACCTCTAAGCTTTATGTATATATGATATTTTCATAGAATTTATTGACCACATTTTATGAATATTATATGACCACTTGTGTTCCTATTTGTGATTAAAAAATGTTTTGTGATTAATTAAAAATAAATAAAAACTTTTGTAATTTTTTTATGAGGTTTATGAACTGAATTGTTAAAAACACATTCACTTTAATTTAAATTAAACTTAGCAAGGAATTATATTCGACTAGGTCGACGTTTAGATACCCCCACAGTATATTCTTAGCTATGTAGTTTTAAAGTTTGATGACGTCACTTCGTATATATTACGATTGTGGTGTTCATCTAATTTTGCGAAAACTCAAATGCAGAACGCTTTTAAATATGGTAGATTATGTGTTAAATATGCTGTTAATACACACATTTTTTTGGAATTTATAAAATTATGCTACTTTGATGACGTCACTTTGTGTGGTCGAGTTTTTATCAATTTTGCCAAAATCCAAACTCAAAGTGAATTTTAAGATTCTTAGCATATGTTCATATTTTTAATTTATTAAATTAATTTTTGCGTAATTTTAAGAGACTTAACCGTTTTCATATAGTTACTTTGTTTAGGAGGTCGGCGTGGTTTTAGTACTATTTTGACAAATTTGAAATATATGGTGTATATTTAAGACCAAAGTTCATATGCAAAATTTTAAGTCATTGCACTAGCTTAGCATTTTGTTAAGGTCACTTTGTATGGGAGGTTGTTGCATTGTTTTTTCGATTTTAAAAATTTCAATTAAAATTTTTTCAATTTTAAGTCATTGCACTAGCTTAGCATTTTGTTAAGGTCACTTTGTATCGGAGGTTGTTGCATTGTTTTTTCGATTTTAAAAATTTCAATTATATGGTGAATTTTTGCAGCCAAAGATTATGGACACTTTTTTAATCATGACAGTAATTTTTGTGTCATTTTTAGATATTTCAAAGATTTGATAAAGTTAAGTTGGGAGAAAGGCGTCGTTTTTATTCGATTTTAACAAATTTTAAATATATGTTGAATATTTTACTTCACAGCTTATGTGCACAATACCAAGTAACTGCAAAAAGTTTCAGTTACCAAATTTCAATGCGATAACTTTAAAATTGCTCAGGAGGTGCTGCTGATCAAGACAATATATACTTTTCTATACCTGCCACGCCTCCTTATCAGAGTTACAAACGGAGTGACAAAGTAAACGCAGTATGCGTGGAGTTAACGAATTTATTCCGTACTTTTCTTTTTCATTTAGTACAATTATTTCTAAATTTGTATACCAAAATGATAAAGTAATTTATCAACCCTGCTTCAGCATGTTTTTGTGTGATTTAAAATAATGTGAATCAAGTTGAGAGCGTGCAGAAATTTTTCTCTCTATGCGAAAACTTAATATGAAAAAAACTTTCAAAACATGCTGAAGGTGATCAGTGAATCCAGCTTTAAGGCTGGATTACCTAAGCGTAAGGTAACGTAGCGCGACGTTGCCAATTGTCAAGCTAAAATCTGTTTAATGATAAATGTGTACAAGTCGTTACCGAAATCGTAACGTGGCGTGACGCAGCGTAGAAGTCTGTAGAAAATAGGTTTCTACGCAACGTTACGATTTTTGACAGTTCGACAGCTGTGTTACAAGCGAAAAAATTTGTTTAACTTAACATTATTGTAAATTTTAATACTATATAAGAAAGAATGCAATCTTTTATTGACGAGGAGAAGTAAATAAGCCTACTAGAATAAAATGAGTGCCCTGCAATACGCCGCCTGCACTACGTTGGATTACGATTTCGGTAATCGCTTATCCTCGAGGCAACGTTGCACTACGCTACATCCCGCTGCGCCACCTCACGTTACGCTTGGGTAATCAAGCCTTTACTTTCTGGATTAATTAACACATACAGTGTTAATTAATTTTCTTTGTTAATGTTTTGAGGGGAGTTGCCAGAATTTTGTTATCAGCATTAATTATGTTTTGCAGCCTTGCCAGCCAGCTTTTCCCCACTTGAGATTGTGTTAGTCTATCTATACAAATATATAAAAGCGTTGTGACACTGCACAGATGTTTGACAATCACGCAAGAACCACTGAGCACATTAACACGATATAGGTATCAAACGATTTGTTATTCCAACTTTATCGTAGAACGCTATGTTAGATTTGCCACGTCTACTTTCCATGACCACTTTTTGCAAAAAGTGCTATATTTCAGACGATTTTGGTCGTATGAGACTAGAATTTGGTAATCTACGTTGTATGGTTACTTTCGCTAACTTTACTAAAAATGGGCATGACCCACTTTAGTTAAGTCCACTTTTCGGGGGATAAGCTTGGAGTAAAGCAAAGCGCACTAGGTTTAAGCTCAATTGAGATGAAATTCTGGCATTCTATTGTTTCGAGTATGAGATGGTTTGAGTGAAAAATTTTTTTTCACACCCCCATTACCGCCCAGAATTAACCAAAAATGTTATACTTCGAATGGTTTTGGTTGTTTTAGACTAAAATTTGATAATTTAGTTCATGCGGCTACTTTCGGCAACTGAACTAAAAATGACGAATATATAAATATTTTTTTCGAACAGCATGAAAATTCGTGTAAGGTGGTCTGCGGCAGGACAACGTCTGCCGAGCAATACTATACATCAATAAGAATGCTGTATATATCAGAAAATTCTGATCGTCATGCATTGTGTTTTGTTCGAAGGTCAATTTACACTTTTACAAATTCACAAAACGATCATAAAAAATTCATTGAATTGGGTCAGGATAAATTCTACTATAACTATAACGTTAATTATGCATATATAGATAAGGAAATAGATTAAAACATAGATTTATGTATATAACTTTGGAATAGTTTAAAGTATTTGAAATAATTTTCACAGAATTATTTTTTAAGCTATATTTGAAAATGTTTTTCACATAAATTAGTTTTTAAGCTGTAGCACATTGCAAAAAATATAACAACATTTTAAGCAAATTAGTTTTCATCAAAAAATCCTAGGGGGGGAGTGGCCCATGATTTTTAATGATAGAAACTGTTAGTGCCAAAATAGAACAATTTTTGCAGGTAAATTATGTTATATGAAAGAATAAGGAAAATTAAAATTAAAAAAAATTAAAATTAAAATTACAAAAAATATGTACAACAAAAGCAACTCTTGGCTTATTGTTTAGTACAAGTTGGATATTTTAGAGGTTTTTTGAAAACAATATAAAACATTGCATTGGTGAGGTAACGGTAAACCTTTTCTCATTTTCCCAATTTACTTAATTGATCTTTCAAACAAAGAAAATTGGATGAAAATCGATATGAAAATGGCGGAAATGTTTGCTTGCTAAGTCAGAACAAGAAATTTCAATCGTTTTTTTCTCATTCTGAGGCTTACGAGTTATACTGAGAAAATCTATAGTTTTGAGATATCACAAGAATTTTAATGTCATAATAACAGTTTTTTTTAAAACATACCTAATATCCGTACAAAATATTTCTGAAAAGAAAAGAAAATTACCGTTAATTTTATTAATCAACGACTTGATTAAATACAAAAATGCATTGTTAAGCACTGAGAAAGTCTATAGTTTTTGAGATATCGCCAAAAATTTGATGTCATTATATCGGTTTTTTTTTAAATTTAAGAAGAATTGTTGTTTGGCTGAAGCCCAATAACAACAATTAATAACGGAAGAAGGCCGATTAGATACAACAATTTAAGAAGAATATATTTGTTTTCAGAATATATGTTAAAAATTACATTTTTGATTACAAATTTTAAAAATTTTTTACCCAATTTTTTTTATAACGCTGTTATGCACGACTTTTTCAAAAGTAAAAAAAAAAGAAAGCCAGGTAAATTTATGTCATCACAACAATTATCGTTAAAATAAGTTATTCAAATTAAATAAAGAAATTTCTTACCATTTTTTCATAATTAAACAAAACGAAAACAATAATTTTTATATTTTGAATTTGTTTTAATACAACTAAATACTTTCATTTTAAGATTTAAAATTTTTACATGATATTTAATATTTTTATTGCAGGCGAAGCAGCGGGTATTTGCTAGTTCTTTATAATTCATAAAAAACAGTGCAATTCTTATGTATTCAATTCGTTAAATTTTTTAAGTACAAACAACTTTTTTACTTTTAAAAGTATATTTATGTTTTTAGAGTCATTGCAAGGAAAATTGAATAAATTACAAAATTGATAATAAAAACAATTTGGATTGATTAAGCGAAATTTTGAGAAAATTGCGTTCACACTTAAAATTAAGTAGTTTCAACGGATTCACACGAGTACAGCTCGGTAATGGATAACTCGGGTGGATTCGTTTATATATATAGTACACCGCTAGAAATGTCAATTCATTGGCAGCTCTTAAAATAAGTTTTCATTGAGTTAGTTTTTCGGCTAAAAACAATTATGTTCATCAAAGTCATGAACGATTTATTAATCCTGTAACTTCTAAGGGTGTGAAAATAGACCCGCTTCCCATACGATTTTTTGCTCAACTCGACATCACCTTTCACCTCTTTAAATAGTTGCACTCTATCGCTGGACGCCTTCAATATAAATGTCTCAAAGTAATACGTGTTGCGTATTTTTAGTACTTTTGGGGAGCAATGAAGGAAATGGTCTACTCCAAAGAAGTAGGCAGCATAGAATAGCTTAAAGAAAGAATTGCTGTAGTCGCAGCCCATATAAGAGGCACTTCAGCAGAGCTTAATGTTGCTGCAACTTAAAAAAAAAGAGAGCTGAAGCATGCATTAATGCTGAGGGAAGCTATTTTGAACAT
This sequence comes from Dichetophora obliterata, assembly GCA_963920525.1. Classification (NCBI taxonomy): domain Eukaryota; kingdom Metazoa; phylum Arthropoda; class Insecta; order Diptera; family Sciomyzidae; genus Dichetophora; species Dichetophora obliterata. The sequence goes on along the minus strand of OY986438.1, from coordinate 147,704,799 downwards.
TTCTTAAAATAATATCTTCCCAACTTGAATTTGTACTTTAGTTTATAATTTTAGAAAATTAACTTTTTCATCATTTCTGTACATGTGAATTTAATTTGTTTTTTTTTTTAATTAAAAAAATATTAAATATGAAAAAAAAATTAAGAGATATGCATTTCTTAAGTATGGTTTTATGTCTATAAAATATTATTTGAAGAGAAACGTTGCTGTTTCCGTGTAAAGCTTAGTATGCTGTAGGAACGAACTTTTTTGGGTATATAACTTTACATGCGAAATTTTGGTGTAGAGTCAAAATTTTTATGTGGAGAAAAAGCACTTGCTGTTCTGGTTGACAGATTCATATTTTTATTGCTGCAATTTTATATCCTATAAAAGGCAAGACTATATCTATATCTATAATAAACTATATAAGTGCAACCATAAATTTGTTAAATAACAAATTCAACACTTAAACATACTTACTGCTTATTTTTTACTTACGGCAAATTTCCGCTTCAATTAAATGTACGGTCATATAATCGACAGTGAAATTTTTATATTTCAATTCTCCACTCACGAATGGAAATTTGGCAACGTAGCAATAATTTTCGCTTCTACAGCATACTAGCTAGCGAAAAAATTCTGCTGTCTGTTCGTTGTCAAAAATCTCAATGTATTTCTTATGGAAATTCTTTTCGTTCCTACAGCATACTAAGCTTAAAGCAAAAAGTGAATTCGGTCAATTGGATGAGTTTAGATAAAATTTGTTAAAAAAAATTATAAATGCGCAGTGCTAGCAAATTACTTTTTTATTCGAACAATTTATGTACAAAATTTAAGTTCCATTTTTTCAAAATTTATAATAACTTAATTTTGAAATTAAGCTATAGGTAAAGGGAGGGGATATATTCCCTTTAAACCCCCCGTAGTTCCGCCACTGACTCTAGCAATTCGAAAATGTGTGTTGTTCAAGCCATTGCGCGGCAATATTAATTACGCTTTCTCTTGCGTTTTACACGGTATAAAAAAAAAAAAATCAAAGTCTTTGTTGAAGGACATTTTTGTTAATTTAGACAAAATGTAGTAAGACAAAAAAAATTCCACTTTTTATGCAGCATATTTTTGAAGAAAATATGCTCTCCAAAAGAAAAATATTCCCAAGTGGAATATTATATTCCACTCTGGTCACACTGCCCACTACAGCTTGCGACTGGCAAGTATGCTATCTTACAAGCGAATGGAACGAAGTCCCAAGTAAAAGAAAACTTGATGCCTTCGGCAAAAAGCTAGAAAAGCTTGAAATTGAAGGCAAGTATCCAAAAACTTCATTGAGCTTGTGAAGGAAAAGCCTAAGCGTGTTAGCACTTTTAAGGATTCTGTAGACTCCATGGTTGGCAGTTTAAGGGGGTAGCTAAAATGTAAAATTCAAGATGACGGACAGAGCTGCCACCTAGATTTTTTGTATTTTTGCGAATTCTTGTAATTTTTAAATTTTGACAATTGATTTGATTTCAAATCTAATGTCACAGATTTAAAATTTCAGATGGTGGTTAGGGTTGCCACCTAAATTTTTACCACAGTATTGTCACCTAGTAAAATGTATTTTTAAGAGTTTTAAACATAATTTAACAGTGATAGTGGGTCGCTGATTTCGAATCTGAATTCAGAATTTAAAAAATCAATATGGTGAATAGGGCTGCCACCTTTTTTTTAATTATTACGAATTCGGTGCTGCCGAGAACATTAGGTAAAAATGAGTCGCTGAATCCGAATCCGTTGTCAGAATTTAAAAATTTTGTAATTTTTTTGTAATAGGGTTGCCACCTAATAATATGATTTTTAGGAGTTTTAAACATTATTTAACAGTGTTAAGGTGTCGCTGGTTTCGAATCTGAATTCAGAATTTTTAAATTCAATATGGTATAGGGGTGCCACTTTAATTTTTTTAGTTTTACGAATTCGGTGCTGGCGCGAACACTAGGTAAAAATGGGTTGCTGAATCCGAATCCGTTGTCGGAATTTCAAAATTATGTAATTTTATATAATAGGGTTGCCACCTATTAATATGTATTTTTAGGAGTTTTAAACATTATTTAACAGTGTTAAGGAGTCGCTGGTTTCGAATATGAATTCAGAATTTTAAAATTGAATATGGTATAGGGGTGCCACTTTAATTTTTTTAGTTTTACGAATACGGTGCTGGCGCGAACACTAGGTAAAAATGGGTTGCTGAATCCGAATCCGTTGTCGGAATTTCAAAATTATGTATTTTGTATAATGGGGTTGCCACTTAATAATATGTATTTTTAAGAGTTTTAAGCATTACTTAACAGTGTTAAGGGGTCGCTGATTTCGGTTCTGAATTCAGAATTTTAAAATTCTAAGTGGTGGATTACATAATTTTTAATTTCTGACAACGGATTCGGATTCAGCGACCCATTTTTACCTAGTGTTCGAGCCAGCACAGAATTTGTAAAAATAATAAAATTTAGGTGGCAGCCCTATTAATCATATCGATTTTTAAAATTCTGAGTTCAAAACTGTTAAATGATGTTCAAAACTCTTGAAAATACATTTTATTAGGTGGCAATACTGTGGTAAAAATTTAGTTGGCAACCCCGGCTTTTATCTAAAATTTTAAAACTGTGACATTAGATTCGAAATCAAATCCGTTGTCAGAATTTCAAAATTGCAGGAATTCGCAAAAATACAAAAAAATCTAGATGGCGATTCTATCCGCCATTATGAATTTTAATTTCTGACATCAGATCCGAAATCATATTCTTCCTAAAACTTCCAATTACGGAGTCCAGAGAATCTTAAAAAGTCCTAACACTCTTAAGCTTTCCTACGCAAGCTCATAGAATTTTTTGAATAATTGTTTAAAATTCAATTAATTGTATATTTAAGAGCTTACAAGCGTATGCCGATCGTTGAAAGCTTTTCCACTTTCTGCCTGACGAAGTAAGTGTCAACAAGCCACGTCCACGAGAAAGCACCCAAGTAACATTGTTGGAGCAACTAGGTGCGAGTGAGTCCTAAAAGTGTTCTATAGGTGTATAATATGCGGTTAAAGCTTTACCGCAGCTTTGTTTGCTGCTAGTTGCTTTTAATTTTAAAGAAAATGCTCTAAATATGATTTTTTTTACCATTTTGAGCTTTAATACTTTATACAGATCTTTAAAGGATGTTATCAAATCTGCAAAAGAGCAGAACTCTAAAATTTACTACTTGCTCTGTAAAGGATCTTTTAAAGTAATAAAAATTACTATACAGCAGTTTTAAAACTCGTAGATTGAGTATAATATTTGCTTTAATGTGTATTTTTGTATTGCATTTTTAAAGCGAATAGATATAAAATACTGTAAATTAATGCAATAAATTTTTTGGGAATAACAAGTGATTAAAAAATCTGATAAAGAGCTTCTTTGAAAAAAATGGCGATCTTATAAAAAATAGAAAATCTTCGGAGTAGAAGCAAGCTAAATATTAGTGTTTACAATAATATTTAAAACGAAATTGATGATTTCTATGATACATATATTTAAGAATAAAGTACTTAAATCATTTTTAGTTGATCTTAAAGAATGTTAAAAATTTTCCAACTATTTTTAAATAATTAACACTTCTTAATTTTAATTATTTGTTAAGCCCGTTGTAGTTTTTCGAAGTACTACATTCACGTTTCCAATAAATTCAAAAGCGCACCGAAATTCGCAGCATATAACGAATACACGAACATGAGTCTGATATAATAATCACTTTATTATTTCTTTAATTTATTTGTCATTCTTATCATCACAAACACTTGTCAAATTTTATATATTTATTGAGTTTATTTTTAACACATACATACTTAAACGAATAATAAAAAAGAGCTTTGCAAGAGCTCTTATTTGGGTTTGACAGGGGCTCTTTTAAAAGTTTACAGCTACTTCTACTCCTCATATGAAGTAAAAATAGTGCTTTTAAACTCAAGAAAGTAGCCTTATATATTCTCTGCAAGAGCTTTAGTAGCGCGACTAAAGCTATAGTTGAAGCTTGCTGCTATATAAGATAGCACTATAAGCTCTGCAAGAAAGAATATATGGCTAATATTGTTACTTGGGCAGGGATATGACTTCCCAAGTAACATTGTTGGAGCAACTAGGTGCGAGTGAGTCCTAAAAGTGTTCTAATTTTAATTATTTGTTAAGCCCGTTGTAGTTTTTCGAAGTACTACATTCACGTTTCCGATAAATTCAAAAGCGCACCGAAATTCGCAGCATACAACGAATACACGAACATGAGTCTGATATAATAATCACTTTATTATTTCTTTATTTTATTTGTCATTCTAATCACCTAATCTAAGTGTCAATCTAACTGCATGACACTTGTCAAATTTTATATATTTTTTGAGTTTATTTTTAACACATACATACTTAAACGAATAAGAAAAATAAGCTTTGCAAGAGCTCTTATTTGGGTTTGACAGGGGCTCTTTTAAAAGTTTACAGCTACTTCTACTCCTCATATGAAGTAAAAATAGTGCTTTTAAACTCAAGAAAGTAGCCTTATATATTCTCTGCAAGAGCTTTAGTAGCGCGACTAAAGCTATAGTTGAAGCTTGCTGCTATATAAGATAGCACTATAAGCTCTGCAAGAATGAATATATGGCTAAAATTGTTACTTGGGTTTTATCTGTTTGGTATTTTTGCAAGATGGCTAAAGCTTGCTTTTTCTAGTTTTGATACATACTTGAATTCAAGTACTTGAAAAAGGCTTGAACTTCAAGTAGGCTTGTGAAGTTTTTTTTTTTTTTAAACTAAACCAACGCTCAGGGGATGCCCCCTATAAATGCGTAAGCATTGTGATTTGGAAGATGGGTGATAGTTAGTTGGAGGGTGGATGGATGGAGTAGTGTCGGTGAATATTTGTTTTAAACTTGCACAGCTCAAAACTGCCAGCAAACACGCTCGCGGGGAGACTATTCCACAACTTAACCGTGCGACTAAAGAACGAATTATCACGGTAATACGAGGTTCTATTGGACATCGACGCAATGGTAAAGGGGTGGGCTTGGAAAGCTGCCCGAGTGGACTTGGGAAACACACGAGGTGGTGGCGTCAGGTCATGTATCTCCCTTAAACACTTCCCATGGTGATACCTAATACAGAAGGCTTAGGCAACCAACATTGCGGCGATGCCCAAGAGAGTTGAGAGAGGATGAAATACTTTCATCCCCTATCAAATATATCGCACGACGTTTAATTCGATCCAGACGCTCCAAATAAGGTCTTAAAGCCCCTGCCCAAATGTGCGAACAGTTCTCTGCTGTATACAATTCATAGCGTATAAAATTACTTCATGCTTGAACATTTTTAACAAGTTCATTTTCATGACTTACGTACAATCTGCACTAAAAGTTAACTAACTAATCTCAAAATTTAATAATAATGCAATCCATGCAATATTCAAAATTTGGTCATTTAAATGAAAACTATAAAAATAAAAACTAAATAAATGCAAGCGACAGCAACAAATGAAATGAATGCATTGCAGAAATTTGGCAAATGATTGTGGGTTGGATGCACTTAAAGCGGATGTTGGGGAATTCTTGTCTCCTATATAATATAAATAGGTACATATTTATATCAGTTGATGCGTTGCCAATACAGTCCATCACTCAATTAATGAATTCAATCTGACAAGATCACTTCAGCTATTTTTAAGAAAATCAACAATATTTTACTATTAAAGAATTTAATCAATGAATCGAAGAAATCATTCATTACCACAATATAACCTACATGGTGACAAGCACACAGAGGTACACACACACACACACATGATGTCATTTATTAATTAAGCTGTGATGTCATATGACGCACACCCTGTAAACAAACTGAATAATCAGTGAAGAAGCAATGATGGTATTTTGACAGACATTTTGGCTTAGTGCCTAAAATAGAGCAGGAAAAAAAAAAGCAAAAATAAACAATATGAGATATTTAGATAAACTGAAACACGATCATCGACATGTATCAGCAACACCTCGCCGAATCGTTGGCAAAATGTACAAACTTGTTAAGAGCTGTTTGTTAGCAGCGATAGCGTGTTGCAGATACTCGTACTTATGTTGCCAATTGTAAGATCAGCGTGTGATGATCAAGAAAAAAAAAGTGATCTCGTTGGCAAACATGTTGCTGTCGTTGCTCTTTTTGCCTGTGTTCATACTCCCAGCGTAATTCAGTGGCGCAGAGATGTGATCAACAGCTAGCATGAACAAGATGTTATTAAATTTTTTTTTTTTGTAATATTTATTGGAGTGAGTTTTGTACAAAATAATTTTAATAGTTGAAACGCAAACACAGTCACTATCGTCAAGATCAACTGTTGTTTATCACCACAAAGTTCATAGATGATGATAGTGCTGATATTGAATATGATCCAGAGGGCGCTATTTTATTAACTGTGACAATTATTTAAAGCTTTATATGAAGACACATAAATAGCAACAACAAAAATTTATACTCACGACCTTGAAAGACTGTTCAATGTTTCAGACAGACAAATCATGACAACTATAAAGTCTATTAAACAGCCTATAAATTTTAACAATTTCTGCACTTTTTTTTCATAAGAATCAATAAAATTGGAATAAAGCATATTAAAATTTTGCAAAATTCGAATTTAAATCAATAAAATCAATTTTTAATTCTTAGCTTTCAATGTGCAATGTTCAAAGGTTGTTCCACGGCCTGGCTGATGGTGGTTGCCATCCATCTTCATTTGTGCTGGCATTCATCAATGAGTTCTTACTGTTATGATGTCACGCTGGAGCATTTTTTGAATCCATTGTAACCCATTTCTGTAGCATATCAAATCGCATGTTGAGTTGTTTGCTTGTTTGTTTTTTTCCCACAGTTACAAAAATCCATCTATTCTACACTCTAACAAAAATTCACGAGCATTCACTACAATAATTGCTGGCAACTGATTGCCTACATTTATTGTCGTTAAATCCCATAGAGCAAATTATTAATATTTACTGTCTGACCAGAATCATGTCGTTGTCGTGTCGGTGAGAGAGAATCGCTAAGAGTTGGCCCAGAATTGCAGCGTTGGCTTTGTCGTTTTGCTCATGGCAGAATAACCAGGTAGATGCAATTCGGAGAACAAACAACGAAAGAGCAAAACATTGGCGTAGCTATAATGTCACTATTGACAATTTATGTTTACTCGTTCAACCATAGGGATGTATAATTTACTTGTAACCGTATAAATCAATTGAGTACCCAGATTTTACGTATGAACATTTAAAAAAACTAAACAACAATTTTAAAAATTTCATAAAATGAGCCGTGTTTTAAAATATAATACATAATTAATTGTAGTTTGGCCTTAAATGAAGCAAACGAAAATTTACTTTTAATACAATTTTCATTCGACTACTTATTCGATTGTGTAGTAACCAATTTATTTGTGTAGCTATGTACGGCTGATTAAAACTGTCAAAATATATTTTGACAAGTGAAATTTCTGTTGGAAAACCTTAAATTTATTTAATAAAATCGACGGTTATTTGCTAATTTTATCGTGCTGGAACGGAAGCTAGCAATTAATGAACGGTTTTCGAATTATCGCGACGGGAGGAAGTTATAGGCAGTCCAGAAAATCCATTTTCAAAACTGAATAAATAAGTAAGTAAAAATTTATAACATTTTCAAAACAGCTCATTTTGATGTTATAAATACGCCTTTGCTATTGTTTTGTTTTTGGAGAGAGCGTATTTCTAGTGCATCTACCTGGTTATTCTGCCATGGTTTTGCTTTTATTAAATCTGCCATTGTTGATTTTCTTGAACTTGCTTCAGTATTCTCACCGTACTCCGATTGAACTAATAATTACTCCACTTCCATTTATTGGGGGTTGGAATTAATTTTAAAGGTTTTTTTCGGTTTTTGAGCATTTATTTAGAAACAACGGTACAATGTATATTATTCAAAGTATTGTCCATCGTTAGCTACAACATTTTCCCATATTTCTGGCAGCATATGGATTCCGCGCCGGAAGAACGATTCGTCTTTTGAGGCAATCCACGAATCGACCCTTTTTTTGGTATCCTCGTAAGAAGTGAAGCGCTGCTCAGCCAAGCCATGCGTCATCGATCTGAATAGGTGGTAGTCGGAAGGGGCTATGTCTGGGCTATAAGGCGGGTGGGGTAGCACATCCCAATTCAGCGCCTCCAACGTTTCCTTGACGGTTCTTGCAACATGTGGCCGTGCGTTGTCATGTTGAAAAACCACTTTGTCGTGTCTTTTGGCATATTCCGGCCGTTTAACCTTTAATGCTCGGCTCAATTGCATCAATTGTTGTTGGTAGCGTTCCCCAGTGATGGTTTCGTTAGGTTTTAGCAGCTCATAGTACACGACACCCTTCTGATCCCACCAAATACACAGCATAGGCTTGGCGCCATGAATATTCGGCTTGGCCCTCGATGTTGATGCATGGCCGGGTGGTCCCCACGATTTTTTTCGCTTAGGATTATCGTAATGGATCCACTTTTCATCGCCAGTGACAATACGATGCAAAAAACTCTTCCTTTTATGCCGTTGAAGCAGTTGTTCGCACATGCAAAATCGCCGTTCAACGTCTCTCGGCTTCAACTGGTACGGCACCCAATTTCCTTGCTTTTGAATCATTCCCATGGCCTTCAAGCGTTTGCCGACCGTTGATAAGTCGACTCCCAATAATTCTGACAATTCTTGAAGGGTTTGACACGGGTCTTCATCGAGCAAAGCCTCCAATTCCTCATCTTCAAACTTTTTCGGCTGGCCCGGACGCTCTTTGTCTTCCGTATCAAAATCACCACTTTTAAACCGACGGAACCAGTACTCACAAGTAGAAATCGATGGAGCATAGTCCCCGTAAGCCTCAGTAAGCGTGCGTTGTGCTTTAACCGCTTTTTTCTTCAAATGGAAGCACAAAAGTAAACCTTCCCGCAAATTGCGTTTTGTTGGAACGAAAGTCGACATGTTCACAGAGAAAAAAATATATGTTGTTTACACTTCAGTGGAATGACACATACTGAAAAATGAAGCTTACACAATGTGCTTTGAAATGAATATAGTCACAGGTGTGCCCGATGCGATCTATTGATAGTTAGGCCATCTCTTAGAAAACCTTTAAAACTAATTCCAACCCCCAATATTTCACTACTTTTTGCAATACTCTTCATATAAATTTACTGCATTTTCAACTGAAGGCTACTCCTATCATTATTAGAGCAAATAGGAACACTGTTTACTCGCTACATTGGTTGACAGATTCTTCAAATTTTGTTAAAATATGGCAATATTTTTAGAGAGAAGCTGAGAGAGCTATCAAATAAACGACAAAGTCATGACAGAATAACCAGGTAGATGCAATTCGGAGAGCAAAAAACGAGAGAGCAAAACATTGGCTTAACTGTCTGACCAGAATCATGTCGTTGTCGTGTCGGTGAGAGAGAATCGCTAAGAGTTGGCCCAGAATTGTAGCGTTGGCTTTGTCGTTTTGCTTTTATTCAATCTGCCATTGTTGATTTTCTTGAACTTGCTTCAGTGTTCTCATCGTACTCCGATTGAACTAATAATTACTCCACTTCCATTTATTACACTACTTTTTGCAATACTCTTCATATAAATTTACTGCATTTTCAACTGAAGGCTACTCCTATCATTATAAGAGCAAGTAGGAACACTGTTTACTCGCTACATTGGTTGACAGATTCTTCAAATTTTGTTAAAATATGGCAACATTTTTAGAGAGAAGCTGAGAGAGCTATCAAATAAACGACAAAGTCGAAATAGAAACATTTCTATCTTGGCGTTTTCGTTGTCGTATTCTGCCGCAATTTTCTGCCATAAGGTTTGCATTGTCTCTGCCAGCGCTCTGCCTGCCGACACGACAACGACATGATTCTGGTCAGACAGTAACTATAATGTCACTATTGACAATTTATGTTTATTCGTTCAGCCATAGGGATGTTTAATTTACTTGTAACCGTATAAATCAATTGAGTACCCAGATTTTATGTATGAACCAGTGATGTTCCTCGACGCGTCGTCTTTAATTGTCGACATTTTGGTGTCGATAATGTAGAAAGTGTCGACAATGTAGACAATGTCGAGAATTGTGTAAACAATGTCAACAAAATGCAACACTGCGAAAATGCAAGTTCTATTTAGATTATGCTGATTCCTAAATTCTTTTGAAATTTCGTTTATTTAACACAAACTAACAAATTTTACAATTAAACAAACAAAAACCATGCCGAGAAGGCGTAAAAATAAGGAATACTCCGTACTTGGACTCAATTTAATTAAATATCACAATAAACATGCAGCCTCTTACATTAGTTATTAGTCGCTAAAAGCAATTGTCTACACGACATTGTCGACACCGTCGACAATAGTATTGTCGACATCATGTTCTCTACGCCGCACATCGCTGGTATGAACATGTAAAAAAGTAAACAAAAATCTTAAAAATTTTATAAAATGAGCCGTGTTTTAAGATATAATATATAACTAATTGTAGTTTTGCCTTAAATGAAGCAAATGAAAGTTTACTTTTAATATATTTTTCATTCGACTACTTATTTCGATTGTTCAGTAACCAATTTATTTGTAAAGCTATGTACGGCTTCTTTAAACTGTCGAAATATATTTTGACAAGTGAAATTGCTGTTTGAAAAAATTAAATTTATTTAATGAAATCGACGATTGTTTGTTTATTTGCCAACAATTGATGAATTGTTTTGGAGTTATCGCGACGGGAGGAAGTTATAGGCAGTCCAGTAAAGCCGTTGTCAAACCTGAGTTGTCGTTAAACATTTGCAGTTACCGCAATTGAAATACTCAAGATAAACTGATTGGGAGTACATGCTATTTACGTTTAAGTCCACCGGAATTTAAACGGATGTGCTAAATTCAAGAAACAATCTTAAAATAATTATGTGTTTTGTGTTGCAAGTAGTTATGCTCTGTGTAATTTTCAAATTGTAATGTTTAAAATTCTTTCAAACAACTAGAATTTGTATTTAAAATCAAGTATGATTAAAACTATCAAACATTTAGAATTTGTATTTAAATCATATAAAGTCAACATAATAAATATAGAGGTCATTTAGGAAAAAAACTTTGTTTAAAATGTAATTAATAACTTGCTGGGACTTTGAAAAAATAAATTAAATTAATTGTCCTTAAGATTTCAGCTACGTTTTTAATTCGATCCGATCGGCAATAAGTAACATGCGAAATTACTACATTAAAGGCCGTTTTCTCAATGTCCGGTTCAGCATTAATCGGAACTTTGACCGGCTGTTAGCAAGAAAGCATTTTCTCAATGTTCGGTTAGGTCTTAAGTGCCGGTTAAGTTAATGGCAAGTTGAGGTTCCGGTTAGTTGCTTATCGGAAGAACAGCTGTGTAGTGCAAAAAATAATTATATATTTTATAATTAAGAATTGATTATAATTGATAATCATCCAATAAAAAAGAAAAAATTGATATCATTTTCAAAGCAGCTCATTTTGACATTATAATTACGCCTTTGTTATTGTTTTGTTGTCGGAGAGAGCGTATTTCTAGTGCATCTACCTGGTTATTCTACCATGCGACAAAGTCAAAATAGAAATAGAAACATTTCTATCTTGGCGTTTTCGTTGTCGTATTCTGCCGCAATTTTCTCCCATAAGGTTTGCATTGTCTCTGTCAGCGCTCTGCCTGCCGATACGACACAGACATGATTCTGGTCAGACAGTTATCGTTAAAAATGCGTGAATCCTCTCACCTACATTTATTTCTTTCGCTCTCTTGTAAAAACTATCTTTTGATATTATATCTTCCAATCTTGTCTGCGCTTATAAAAAAAAGCTAGAAATGCGTGAAGTCTCTCAAGTAAGTTTTGAACATGGCAACAACAACAACTCTGTATAGAGTCAATAACTCAGCAGAAGGCGCTACTCTTTCCTACTTCAGTAGCTTGAGCTGTGACCAATCTACTGTTTAAATTGTATATAATTTGACACTTGTTCGAATAAACTCTTTGAAATCATATGACGTTAAGGCAGAGGTGTTTATTTAAGGACAAGCGTAAAATACCGCGTTTTTAGGACTATCTGAGCAAGAATATGCTGAAATAGTGTAAAAAGTAGGAAAAAATATACATATTTAAAAACTCTCTGAGCAAAAACACGCTGAAAAGTAGAGAATATATATATTTTAGGGCTCTCTGAGCGAAAACACGCTAAAACAGCGAGAATAGTAGAGTAAATATACATATTTTGGAAAAAGACGCTGATTTTCAGACAAAATTGAAAAAACTCGCTGCACAGCGTGGTTTTTTTACAAAATCGCCAATAAATGTTGTGAAATTTCATGTTGATTTTTTAATCAGTTTTTAGAGTGTACAATATTTTCAGTTATAATAATTCCAAAGGCATTGATATCATTTTGCATACCAAAATAAAAACAAAACAAAACAAAACAAAAATATGTAAGTAAAACTGACATTTATGGTTTTTTTTTTTATAAAATAGTTTTAATTCTGCTATTTTTTTTTTGTGTGTTTTGAACGAGTGTTATTAAAAGTGACGCGTTCACTTACATTTGTGCTTCAGGGTGACGTTCTGTGGTTGAGTTACTTTGCGGCATGACATCATAACAAACACACACACACTCTGACACTTTTCCAAATGCTGGCGCACATGATGGCATTTAAGAGGCTTGACTGCAAAATGGAAATTGAAAACGTTTTTCAGACTTAATTTTATTTATGTATTAAAAATTAAATGAAACGTGTGTGATCCTTTTGCTTGTGTAGTTTTTTACACTGAGAAAAGAGTTTATTTCTATGAATCAAGATTTAGTTATAATATTGTATTTGCTTATGGCGATATAAATATTTGGTTATTAAAAATAAATTATATATTCGATTCTTCTAGTTGAGGCAAATGTTTATTTTCTTGAAGTTACTTGATTTAAATGATTATGACTTGAGTTAAATGATTCTTTAATTAAATAATTTAATAAGCGTTATTTTTTTTAATTATCTTTTAAACGTTTCTTTAGTTTTCTATGCATTATTTTATTTTTTATGTATCAAACTTTTAAAAAAATTTAAATATAAATTCTTAACAAAAACGTACGCTGCAATATAACGTCTAAATTGTTAAAATTCGAGTTATTTAGTACCACAGTTTGAAACTCAGGTCTAATTTTTTACCCTGATTTAAAATTTTTCAAAGTTATATTATTAGTGTCCAACCTAATATTCGGTTTCCGTAGTGGGATTCTGTAACTTTTTCGCAACTTGCGATCGCAATCTTAATTTGCTACTTTTTCGGTTGTCATATCGAAAACAGTATTCACTAACTTGTACTTTGCGACAAAATTCGGTCGAAAAAAGTTTACGAATTTAAGTGAAAAAAGTGGCAACACTACTTATTTATCGGTGATAAATGTCAAATTTGTTCAGTTTAAATTTAAATTTAAAATTGTTTGAACGGTGTCCAAAGAGCAGCTAAACAATGGCAAATAGTAAGTTATGATCAATTATATATTGTGTTTGCAGTTTTATTGTTAATTATAATTACCTTGCAGTTCTGGCGCTGCTGGTAATGTGCAATTATTTTAAGCGTTAAAAAAGGACCAAAAATATGTGGCTTGTCAAAGTATTAAAGACAATTTCCTTTTTCTTTTTGTGAGTAGCATTTGGATGGATGCTTCTGAAGAAACTTACAAAAATGCAGATTTTCGTCAAGACCCTCAGAGGTAAGACCATCACTCTTGAGGTTGAGCAATCGAAAATGTCAATATTGTACAATGTACAATATTCAGAAGGAATTCACACTTCATTTGGTGCTCCGTCTACGTGGTGGTATCATTTAACCCTCATTGCATATCTTGGCACAAAAGTCTAACTGCGACAAGATGATTTGCCGCAGGTGCTATGCTTGTCTGCACCCAAAATAGCCACCAATTGCCGCAAGCAGAAGTGCGGACACTCCTGAGAAAAAGTTGAAGTAGACTACTGGAATCTGTCCAGTGATGTCTGTTGTGGCCATTATGGAGAAATATAGAGCCCCGTTTTTTTCTCTTTTTCTATTCGTACATATGCGTGCACATGCTTGCTGTCGAAATTGCATTTTTTCGTTATCAATAGGAAATTTTTAAGTTAAAATGTAAACTTTTTCCAAATAAAAAAGAAGTATGCAAATTTTTGTAACAAATTAAAAAAAAAGATTTTTTTCAAATTTGTTTGCTCAGCAAAATTGTTGGCTTGAATAATAGAAAAAATTTGTATAAATAAGCCAAAATCAAAATCATAATGGTTCAAGAGTTATCAATATGAAAATGAGTGTATACCTTGAGCAATTTTTTATTCTGAGCTATAAATCTCTAAAAAAATTTTGCTCTACAGTATTCGGTAAAGTGGCAAAACTAATGTCACCACGAGATTCCGCATAACAAAATTAAGCGAAAAACGTTGAAATTATCATAAACACATTTTCATGCCGCTCAGTGTTATTATTTATTATACGTTACTTGTGTGAATAAATAAATTTAGTACAAATTTTTTGAAGAAATAAACAAATTCAACAAAATCAACAAGATTCTGAGTGGTATGAGTAATATTAATTTAATATTACTTTGCATATTCAACATTTGTTCATAAAAGTTTTTTAAGTGAACGATGCTGAAATAATATGTTTTAGAATGCATATTGCTAAAGCTGAAGGTTTCAGTGCATGCATTAACAATCCTCCCTGCAAAACCAGATTCGTATATACGAACCCTTTACTGAGATAGACACCTCCATGTTACTTTAAGAACGCCAAAAAGCTTTTCTACGCAGTTTCTAGACTTGCAAAGGGCTTCAATATATTAAAAATTTGGCGAAACCTTAGGCTGGTTCGGGAGTTGAGCCATAAGCCAAGGTTCTAGAGCATAGATCGGCACTCCATACCACAATTGTGGAAAACCAATTCACACAGACGCTTACGCTCTTTCGTATTTTGCGCTCTTTCGTTCAACCACACAGCGCAAAATATGTTATTTTGTTCATTCGCCTTTGAGCCACCGAAGTGAGAACATCGTGCGCAAAATGGAAGCTGAAAATATATGCGAAAAATTTTTCTTATTTAGGAATGCCTTTAATGAAATGCAATGCTTAATTTGTTACACAGCATTCAAAAGTCCACGCGAAGACGCTTTTAAAAGTAACGAAGTATGAATTCCAGATTCAATCTGAATTGATAATTCTCCGAACCGAAATAGAAATGATCGATGAACAGCATATTGTAGAATTCTGGAAAACCATTGATGGCAGCTTTTACCCAAAACTAAAAGCAGTTTCTTACAAACTGTTAGCTTTTTATCCTTCCAACTACTTTTGTGAACAAATTTTTTCCGACCTGAAATTCATATGCTCAAAGCAGCGAAATAGATTAACTAATTCTCCTCTAAAAAGCATTCTTTTAATAAGAAACTGCGATAGCAAAATTAACATTTCTGAACTTATTAATAACATACCTTTGCCATAGTATGTTTGAAATATTTTCATTAAATCACTTTTGTGTGCAAGTGTACAAATTTTAAAATCATATGCAGCATAAATTTTTTTCACTGCAGAATATTTGCTCTCACCAACACACACTCAGTTTGAGTTTTGCCGACCTCTGTTCTAGAGGGTAACCAGAATCTCTTGGAAATTTATAATAAGGTATATAGTTACACAAAACTTAATTTTATAGTTCAAACCTATTACTAAAGTTCGATAATCCCCATTTTCAAATGACCGTTTATTTACATTGCGAATAACAGAAGATCAACAAATAAACAAGTCATGTCTCGCATCGCAAAGAAGAATCAATTCATCGAAGATATGCACGTTCCAATTTTTTAATGAACATGAGCTTCAGTCGCTTGGGTCATAGCAACCATTTCCAAATAACTAAAAGTCATTTAGAGCTAGCAAACAAAAAAATAGAGATTAAAATTTGTTCGATTCAGTTTAATTAAAATAATTTTAATTTCAAAAATCTTTCGGTTCACTTTTCGTCAACAAAATATTCGTCGCAAGTTGCGCAATTCGTTTGCGACAAACTTCCGATAACTTCACCGACAAAATCGGAAAAAAGTATTTACTGAATACCACATTCCGAAAATTAACTCAAACAGAACTTTGCGACACCGAATATCGGCCGAAATATGTTACAGAATTCCACTACAGTTTCGGTTTCGGCCAAAATTCCGGTTTTAGTCGGACACTAGATATTATCATAGAAATTTCAAACATAAAAATATTTTAATTAAGGGTGGAAAGCAACCAGGCTTTTTAAACACCATTGACAAGTGCTGCGTTCCATTAAACACACTTTATATTGACCACCTTGGTCCAATGGATGCTACGTCAAAGCAATATAAACAAATTTTTGCTGTCGTAGACGGATTTAGCAAGTTTGTGTGGATGTATCCAACAAAATCTACGGGTGTTGACGAAGTTCTTGCCAAATTTAAGTCATGGTAAATGGTTTTCGGTAATCCAGAGAAAATTATCAGCGACAAGGGGTCGGCACTCACCTCTAATGCTTTCTCGGAATTTTGCAAGAAAGAGCAGATAGAGCACATTCAGATAACAACACGCGTCCCTTAGGGTAAAGGTCAGATCGAAAGGGTGCACCGAACAATTATTGCCGTTATCGCCAAGCTGTCAGCCGATCGTCCTCAGCAGTGGTACAAACAAGTGGGTGATGTACAACGCGATATAAATAACTGCGTTCATCGTTCAACAAAAGCTTCGCTATTCGAAATTATGTTCGACGTGAAGATGCTTAGCAACCGACAACAAAACATAGCAGAATTACTCGGGCAGCAATTGGTAAAAGACTTCAATGCAGAACGCCACGAAATGCGCGTGTATGCAAAACAACAAATCGAGAAGGTGCAAGCAGAGTATAAGGCTGCCCGCTGAGTAAACGCCGAAGCAGGCAGGCAGGCAGGCCCTGCGAAGAAATGAGATAAAAATAAATTTTTTCTCGCTTGTTCACATAGTTTTCTTGCGCCTGTCCGCCTGCCTGCCTGCTTCGGCGCTTACTATGCGGGCAGCCTTAGAAAACATTTGATAAAAAACGAAAACCGGATTTCGGATGGAGCAATTTATACTTTATTTAAAGGCGCGTTTCCACAGTCAATTTTTCTTGCGCAAAATAGGCATTACACGTAATTTTGAAAGTGTAAACACTTGATTGCACGCCGTTTGTGAAATTGCATGCAATCGAAAAAAATGTTGGTTGACTTCCAACTTTTCTTGCGCAATTTGGTAACTTAATCAAAGATTTTGATGTTTTGTTTTGTTTATTTCCGTCTCCTCTCTATCGTTGTTTTGATTTTCCAAGCGGTTCAATTTCTGTTCAGTAACTTTTTATGAGAAAAATTATTAAAAATTATTAAAAAACATTGAATATAATTAAATATTTTTAGATTACAGTTTAGATTACCACTGTATAAAAAATGACAATGTGCATGACTGCTCCAGATGCCAACACAAAGATTGGATCGATAAGGACGTCTTACGCCACAGAAGTTGCGAAGATAAAAAAGAGCAAAAGTCGGGAGCAGGAGCAGATGAAGCGTATGTGCCGAAGGTGTCCTGGTTCCAGGTTGCACATAATTGTGCGTTTAGACCGCCTGAACGAACGAAACGCCTCGTTCGTTCGCTCGGTTTAAACACTTCGCCCGAACGAACAGTGTTCGCTATAAATTTATCGCGAACAATGTTTGCCCGGTGTAAACAGTAAATTAGGGCAAACGAACGAAGATTCCTTCATTAACTCTGATCGAACAAGCTTCGATCTTTTTGGGCGAATCCGGTGTTGCAATGTGTTTAAAAAATGAAAAGTAGCAAATAGGAATAGCTTAAGAGAATAATTTATGAAAAGTACTAAAATGTGTAGTAATTTTATGTTTTTAAAGCATTCTGTTAATTTTCGCTGCAATATAAATGTGTTGTAAAA
Source organism: Dichetophora obliterata (assembly GCA_963920525.1). Lineage (NCBI taxonomy): Eukaryota > Metazoa > Arthropoda > Insecta > Diptera > Sciomyzidae > Dichetophora > Dichetophora obliterata. The sequence goes on along the minus strand of OY986438.1, from coordinate 147,686,776 downwards.
AAGAGCATGCCTCTACCGCATACAACGCCATATATGGCTTTTTGTTTTTATTGAAATTTTTTTTTTTGTAAAACGGTACTTTTTCCAAGTAAAACCACATGTGTCATTCTTCTTGTACTCTTTTGTTCTAAAAATAAATACTCTCTTGTTGCTAAGTTTGTTTAAGTTCGTGTTTGCGTTAGTTTTGTGCAGGTACCTTTTGTGATCGGTCGCAAGTGAAATTTTGCATAGTTTGAAATATATTTATATTATAAAAAACAAAGTTTTTCTGTGAAAAAAATTTTTTTTTAGAAAGAAATAAAAGCTGTTGCACTAAGGTAAGTAAAATATATAGAAAATTTAATCTTCAAGTATAAATATTATGTCAAAAATTAATGGAGCCATATATGGCCTTACATGCATTTATGTATACAAACAGTGTTTGATTAATGTGAATATAAATTTTCTAGAAATGGATACAAAATCATTTTATGGTAACTTAAAATACGTCAATGAAATTGGTAACAGCTTCGAAAGTAATGATGAATTTATTTCTGATACCGATGAAGAGCTTTTAGAGAAAAAAAACCATTCCGATCAGGAAAACCTTTATATATCGGAGACTGATGAGAGCGACTTCGGTGGTATTTGCTGCAAACCTTCTTCTTCTAAACAAACAAAAAAGGCAAGACCGCCAATTTGGAAAAAAAGATGCTTGGCCCCATATTCCAGTGAAAATTTTCCATTTCAAGGAAACACTAATCTTCCAAGCTTTATCGAAGAACTTGAGACACCAGATGAGTTCTTCAGTTTTTTTTCACAGATGATTTGTTGAACGACATTGTGGAGCAGTCAAACTTATTTGCACTACAAATTGATGTAAATAAGCCAGCAAAAATAACTCAGCAAGAAATAGAGGAATTCATAGGTATGTAGCTTAATTTATTATTGAGACCCGTTTTGCAAAAATACCTCTTTTTTCAGCCACAGTTATTTACATGTCGTTGCTAAAACTTCCATCGTCAAGACATTATTGGAACACAAGTATTGGCCAGGAATTTGTGCGTAGCACCATGACATGCAACAGATGGGAAACCATCAAACGTTTTTTGCATTTGAACAATAATGAGCATATGGTATCACCAGGAGAGGCAGGGTTCGACAAGTTATTCAAAATTCGACCACTGCTAAACAAAATTCATAAACAAATGTTACTCGTTCCTAAGGAAGAACATTTAGTGGTTGACGAACAAATAATTCCGACCAAGTGTCGTCATCACTTAAAACAGTATAACCCGGCAAACCACATAAATGGGGTTTCAAAAATTTCGTGTTGAGTGGAGTGTCGGGGTTTAGCTACGATTTCGACATATTTGCAGGAGCTCAAAGTGATGTGTATCCGGAGGGAGAACCTTGGAGTTAGCGGAAACGTGGTTACGAGATTAACGAATACAGTACCCAAAGCACAGAACTATAAAGTTTATTTTGATAATTGGTTCAACAGCCCCAACCTTCAGGTGTATCTTAAGAAAAATGGGATTCTGTCCTTAGGTACGGTAAGGCTTAATCGAGTTCCTAACTGCCGGATGCCATCCGAGAAGGAAATGAAAAAATTGGGTCGTTGCAGCATGGTCGAAAAGTTAGCTGAGATTGACGGAGTCGAGATCAGCCTCACCTCGTGGTACGACAATAAAATTGTCAATATTCTTTCAAGTTTCGTCGGAAGCCAACCAGTTACGTCAAAAAAACGCTTCAGCAAAAAGGAAAAAAACATATTCAAGTCGAGTCGCCAAAGGCCATTGATGTTTATAATTCATATATGGGTGGCGTTGATTTACTTGACTCATTACTTGGTCTTTATAGAATTCAAATACGAACAAAAAATGGTATACATTTTTTTTTTTTCCATATGATTGACATATTTGTGGTTAATTCGTGGATTCTATGGCGTCGGAAGTCGAATGAATATATGCCATTATTTGACTTCAAGCTTGCAATAGCTGAGCACTTTTGCAAGGCTGGTAAAATAAAAAAAAGGGGACGACCAACAACAACGGCTTCAAACTGTTCAACTTCAACTACCTCCAGAGAAAATACTGATAAAAAAAGAAAGCGGCAAGATTTTCCTCTGAACACCGTACGAGCTGAAGGAATTGGGCATTTTCCTCAATGGAGGAAGAACCGGCAACTTTGTCAAAATAATTGCTCATACCGATCATATACAATTTGTGAGAAATGTAATGTGTTTTTATGCTACAATGATAAAAGAAACTGCTTCACAAGCTTCCACACAGCGTAAAGTACCAACATAAAAACTGAATGCATACAGAGCCATATATGGCTTTATAATTTTTTTCTAAAATGTAACTGAATGCATACAGAGTCATATATGGCTTTATAATTTTTTTTCTAAAATATAATTTAAAAATTTTTTTTTTCTTTAAATACAATATATATTCGACTATCTCCAATAAGTATAAATTTATCACGTTTTATTTTTTTACTTGGTCAGAACGATGTTCATGCAGTATAGGGTTAAAGGGCCAAATTAAGTTTTTGAAGCGGAAAAACTTATTTATAAAGTTTCATTTTAAAGCGACTGTTTATTTGAGATAATTTTTTTTCAAAATAATAACTTTATAACTTTTAATGAAAATTTTCAGGTTTATGGATAGCAAATATTATTTAATATAGCAGGAATCCGCAATAGAGCTTGTTCAACTAAAATAAAAAATATTTTAGGTTCTGCTGAAAATTTTGGAGTTTTTAACTGAAGATTTTAGAAAAAAATGGATGTTAACTAAAATGGTAGTTGAAAATTCGATTTGTGACTAAAAACAATTTTTTAAAGTTAAAATAAAAAGTATTTCTCTAAAATAAAAATCTAACGATTAAAATTACCAAATGTATTTGCTTAACAAGTGCATACAATTTGGTAGCGAATCGTGGCTAGTTTTCGAGTAATGCTGTCCATCGGTTTCAAACAGCGCTTTTCGATAAAAACTCATTTGAAGTTTTTACATGTATAGTTTTCATTGTCTTTTCTTAAGTTTATGCTTATAAATACAATTTTTATTTAATTGACTTAAAATATACAAAATTTATTGACATACGAAATATGTGAAAAATTTTGTTTTTTTTTTCGTCGAAAAACTTAAATGGGTCGTTAAGTTAAACACAAGTCTTTTATATAATAACTAATACGAGTTATATATTGATATGGAGTGGCAAACCATTTGTTGTTGAGAAACGGAGTATAAGTTTTAGTAGTAATATAAAAATAAGGATTTATCAACCCTGCATTTATTGATGTTTGGCCAAATGCACAAATTGCAGTTTACACCGCCTGAACATACAAGATGGCGGCCAATGTTTGTTCGTGATTGATGTTCGTGCGGTCTAAACAGTACTCCGAACAAAGAATTTATTGCAATAAATTGTTCGCTATGAATTTTTCGTTCGTTCAGGCGGTCTAAACCCACAGTAACATAACAATTTTGTTTTCAATAGTGCCTGCTTCGTTTTGTTATTCTTATAATTTTTTTTTATTTTCGCATTCTCTTTTGTTATTTTCTTGTTTTTTGCCTTTCATCTGCTTCGCAAAACAAAACCGATGACATTTGCATACAAAATGACTTTGAGCGTGTAAACAGTTTTTGTATGCAATATCCAACATTGCATAAAAAAATATTGACTGTGGAAACGCGCCTTAATCTTAATGAACTAATCGAAATTGAATTTAAACTAAAGACATTGTTTGCCAATCGAAGGCTTAATCCTACATAAACATATATAGCTCCGTAACTCCAAAAATAATTCTAATTTTAAAAATCTTTTTAGGGCATTGTTTCTGAAGGATTTTAGAAGATATATATGAAAAATTACCAAAAAAATTTTTTTTTTAACCGCAGGTCATACCTTAATAAAAATACTTTTATGTTTGAAATTTCTATGATAGTATCTAGTGTCCGACTGAAACCGGAATTTTGGCCGAAATCGAAACTGAAACCAAATATTCGGTCGGACACTAATAATATCCCTTTGAACTAATAATATAACTATGAAAAATATCAAATCAGGGTAAGAAATTAGGCCGCGTTCATAGTGGACGCTTTGGCTGAAGCTTATGCATAAAGCTGCTTTGCCAAGCTTTTTTTGATCATAGTGAACGCTTATTCACCGCTGCATAAAGTAGCTTATTGGTGTTCATAGTGCGCGCTTTATGCTTATGGCTGATATGCTTTGTTTTCATTTGTCTCTTTGTAAAATAATGCTCTCAAGTGCGTTTTGCAAAGTAAATTTTTTTGTTTAATGAGTATGTAGATTCGCGATGATCACCAATGAAAGATCAAACCAATAACAAACAAAAGTTCAAAGGAACTTGAAAACACAAAGCATAACAACGGTGGAAAGTTCAGCATAAAAAGTACCCAAGAAGTAAGCAAGAACAACGAAAACTATGTAAACAAACGAGATAGAATACAGAAACGCATACAACTGAAAAGCACCACAAAAGGACCACAACGCAACAACAACACAACAACAACACAACAACAACACAACAACAACACAACAACACAACAACAACACAACAACGGTTAAAACTTCAGCACAACAAAAATCAACGAAAATATTGTTAACAGGCATGTGCCGAATAGCATTTTAAAAATGCTCTACAACAAAGCATAAAAAACAAAAGTATTTTTCTGTGTGAGCAAGCGAGATGGAAATATAAGCGCTGAAAAGCATTCGAAATTAAGCTTTATGCTAGCTTTATGCTAGCACTATGAACGCTTTGACCTTTTTCCATATGATTATACACAAAGCCTTTTTCAGCTAAACCTCTCGGCTAAGCTAAAAGCGTTTACTATGAACGCGGCCTTAGACTTGAGTTTCTAACTGTGGTACTAAATAACTCGAATTTTGACAATTTAGACGTTATATTGCAGCGAACGTGTTTGTTAAGAATTTAAATAAAGTGGACACCTAAAAGAAAGTTGTGTTGCTGGCACGCGTGATTACGGCACTTAAAGTTATTTGAAGCATAATAAATTTATTATTGTTCTGCGGGTTGTCATTAGGGTTGCCACATGGCCTGGATTCGCCTGGACTGTCCAGTTTATTCGCCTCATGTCCAGAGTCCAGTTTTTGGGAGAATTGTCCAGATAAAATTTGTACATATGTAATTTAGCTAAAAAATATGTATGTTAGAAAATGCAAAAAAAGAAATATTGCGTTTTTTTTTGTAAAAAAATAATTTTCTTCCCTTAAAACAATCAACCCACTGAAAAGAGTTTTTGAGTGTTTTTGTAGAGAAACGTCGTAATCCGAATGCGTTCAAAATCGTATCGGCTCCGTGCTTAAAAGCTTATACGTAGCAAAACTGACGATCAGCTGTTCATAAATAGAAACATGAGGGGTATTCACGATTCAGTGCACTTGCCTGTGCAGTTGAGGACTTGAGGACTTGTGCACTTTACAACAACAAAATACACGTTCGTCAAAAATCTGCACAAGTGCTTTTCTTCTGTAGCCTAAAACTTGAGGACTTGAGCAGTTGAGCACTTGTATGCTTTGAAAAATTTTGACAGCTTTGAAAAATTTACAGTGTTGTGTTCACGAAAACCTAACTGCACAACTGCACATGTCCTCAACTGCACAGGCAAGTGCACTTAATCGTGAATAACCCTATTATTTTAGTCTTGTGACACGTTGCTGTTCTGTAAACGTGAGCACAAACATGTAAAAGAAATGAGCACACAATTTTTAAGAACAATAATCATTTTAAAATAAAATAAATAACAAATTGTTTTTTAAGTTTCACCCTGTTAGATGTTGAAAAGAGGAGCCTGGACTTTTAAAAAAGAGAAGGCTCACTTTATTTTCAGACAACTGGACCAAATTGCTAGATTATACCGGTTGGCTGAAAAAGAAGGATGAATACACTGTCATGTGTATATTTTGCCAAGTTGAAGTATCAGTAAAATATGAAGGTAGCAAAGCTTTGCAGAATCGTGTCCACACAAAAAAGCATAAAAAATAAATGTCCAGTTGAAAATGGAAAAACCCAGATTTTTTTTTGTAAGTCCAGACAAATCCCATTTTGAATGTGGCAACCCTAGTTGTCATTCTGGCAGGTAGTAGAATTATCAGGTTCTTTTTTTCATCGGGGTAAAATAAAAAAAATTTTAAAAATATTTCTAGTAGAAATAGCGAAATATTTCTTTTGTAAAAGTTTATTGATTTTTTTACGAGCTTTCTATGTCTGAAATCAAAATGGTACCTTAAAATGGTAGAAATGCAAATAAGAAGATCTCAAGTTTTATTTTCATTCATAAAATTTGCTTTATTTCTTCAGATATTCAAATAGGAAGAAACAGACAAGTATATTAACAAAATGCCGATCTTTTTGCTCCCTTGTGCACACAGCCGAAATGATAAAAAATATAGAAAACAAAATGTAAGCAAACTCGCACTTTTGAAGGGGTATAAAATAAATGTCCCATCAAAATATCCTGTTCTGTCGATGGATGGCTAATGTCAGCGAGCAAAAACTAACGAGCGACGAGTGAAACCTCTTATAATATTTACTCGTTGATAGCTACGAGAAAAGTTAAAGGTTAAACCGGTTTAAATCATGCGAGGAGGAGTTTATGTAGGTGAAAAGTTTCAACGAAAATTTTGTGGTACCAGAATTGTTTTTTTTTATCTATGACGTTCTGTAAAGTAATAGATAAAGTAATAACCCAGCAAAAAATATGCGATCACTCCCATGAGGAGAAACAAGGCAGCACTCTTTTGCTGTTTTATTGGATCAAAAAGTGAGCACTTGTGCCCTTATGCTCCTTTACTGTTTTATTAAATCAATAGGCGAGCAATTATTGAAAAAAAAAAGAACACAAAGAGAGGCATGTGCTTTTTAGGAAACTCTATAATTATTTTCTGTGAAACAAAAAATATTTTAAATGTTCCTTTCATTCGATTCGCGTCGTTTCAACGCCGAGGTCGTGAAGTGCGACCAGCCAACGGTAATTGTGTTTTGTCCATCCGCTGATGGTACTGACGCAATTAAAGTACAGTTTTTAAATAGAATCAAAAGCGATTCGTAATTTGTGTAGGCGGCCATCTCACGATTTGGCCAAATAATTTCATCGACATCTTAGGGTCTTGAGGTAGAGAAGCATTGGCGTCGGAAGCGCGGGGGAAAGGGGGCAGTTGCCCCCCACTTTTTTAGCTAGATAAACAATTCAAAAGGAAAACTTCAAAAGTTATTCAAAATATCATTTTTTTTACAACGATAATATTTTTGTATTATATTTTTTCCTCTTCTTTCTCTCTAAGCATGCTTGCGGATAACCATTTTCTTTCTCTGTGTTTGCAAAAAGATAGAACAAAATGTAGAGTTTCTACTGCAAATCCACCACTTCAGTTTAAAAGCACCCTAAAGTATGTAGCTTAATGCTTGTTAATTTTGCAACTCTGGTAAGAAAAAATTTGACATGTTCTTAGGGGCTTTCCATATTGGACGAAATGTTACGTCCAATAAGTTAGATGGAAAACTAATGGGACTATTTGATTGAGCGTTCGAACGATCTAGCTTGTAAAGCAACATCATTAATTGCAAGCTCTCAAGCAGAACACATCCGGCTAATAGCTAAGCAACTTTTAGATGCCCTAACAATTGAGCAGTAATTTTACATAGTTGTACAATATTGTACAATCGACAGAAAAAAACCAAAAATTTCGACTATCGTTTTAGCTTACGCATGGTACTACATGTTGTACAATCTGCCATGTTTGTCCAATGTTTTGGACCATGCGAAAGCCCCTACGACGCTTTGAAGAAACAACATATCCGATTCCTTCAGTACAGTTGCCATTATATGATCGGCTACGAAAAGATTATTTCGAAATTTTAGATCTTTTCTCAAATGAGATAACGGCTAGATTCGATCAAACAGGTTGATATTTTACTTTTTTTTATTTTTGCAAGTTTACACCAGCTTCACTCAACCGACTCACTTTGATTTAACATTCGGTGAGTCGGTTGAGTGAAGCTAGTGTAAACTGGCACTTTGTAAATCTTATTGTACATTTAAACAGATCTTGACACTCTGGAATCGTTGGAAAATATTGTAATCGAAGCCTTCAACGGAAAAATGCCTTCTGAACAAAATCTAAAAACAAAACTAGATCTTTATGCAGATGACTTTTTTGCAGATGTAATTGCTGAAGCAATTGCCTAGCCAAACACTTTGAAATTGCAGTGGCATTGTAACCCAATTTGCGAAAAATTCGGATACTGTAAAAAACTATTAAATGAAGTTGAAAAACTTATTGCTTTGTTTTTGACTGTGCCTGCATCAGCAGCTTCATCTGAGCTTTCTTTTAGTGCACTAAGACGACTTAAAAGGTATCTTCGAGCAACTATGACACAGAAACGACTCACTCATGCGGCACTTATGCACATTCACAAAGATAAAACCGAAGAATTGAATTCGATGGAGGTGGTGAAAGAGTTTGTTTCTCGCAAGGACAGAAAGAAACATTTTGGAATAATTTAAATTGATATAACTTTTTGTACCTTATTGCATTTAAACCATGTAAAGATATAGCTAGTCTTGCTTTATAAAAGCAACCATTATTTCTTATATTTTCATATTACCATACGAAAGATCCTTTAAAGAATGATCTCTAATATTGAAATTGGAAGAACTTTTAAAAATAATGAAATTTTAATATCTAATATATAAAATTCTTCTGTCACGGGGTACGTAATCGAACTCCTCCGAAACGGCTCGACCGATTTTCATGAAATTTTGTATGTATATTTTGTAGGTATGAGAATAGGTCGTAAAGTATATTTCAACCTCCTACTAACAGTGGGCGTGGCACCTCCCATACAACCCAAATTTGCGATATCGAATATCTTTGGAGTTATAAGCCGCTTAGCCTCGGAATTCGGTATTCGACAATTTACACGTGCCGCTTCGCAGATAAAATTTTGTGAGAGTTGGAAAAGGGGGCGTGGCACCTCCCATACAACCCAAATTTGCGATATCGAATAGCTTTGGAGTTATAGGCCGCACATCCTTGGAATTCGAAATTCGACCACAATTTACACGTGGCGTTTTACTGATAAAATTTTATGGGAGTTGGACAAAGGGGCGTGGCACCTCTTATACAACCCAAATTTGCGATATCGAATAGCTTTTGAGTCAATCAAACAAAGCAAACAAAGCCTCGGAATTCAGCATTCGAACTCAATTTACACATGCAGTTTTACTGATAACTTTGTATGGCGTTGGACAAGGGGGCGTGTCACCTCCCATGCAACCAAAATTTGAGAAATTCTACAGCTTTTGAGTTATAGGTCGCACAGCCATGGAATTGAGTATTCGACCACAATTTACACATACAATTTCACTGATAACATTTTATTCGCGTTTGGCAACGGGGCCGCGGCAGCAACGCGCCGGGTTTAAGCTATCTATATATATAAAATGGAATGTGTGTTTCTTTATTTGTTTGTTTGTACCTTATAGGAGACCAAACCTCTGGACCGATCTTCCTGAAAATTTCACAGCATTTTACTATGAATCTGGAAAGAATAAAAGGCTATATGAAGTTTTTGTTTGACAAAGGGGCGTGGCACTGCCCATATAACCTAAAAATTTAAATCGCCATATTTTGGGCATTTTTTGACCTACGTTGATGCTATTTGGTACATATGGTATTGGCATAGTTAGGAATACGTACCAGGAGAAAAGTGGGTGGGACCACGCCCCTTTTTAGGAAAATTAAAAATCGCAATATAGTCTTAACTACTGGACCGATCATCATTAAATTTTCACAATAGGATATTCTTACGATATTCTAAATAATATACGATATTCTAAATAATAAATTCTTGACTATATAAAGTTGTGAGTGGACGAAGGGGCGTGGCCTCGCCCATATAACCCAAATTTTAAAATCGTCATATCTTGGGCATTTTTTGACTAACGGCGGCAGTATTTGCTATATATGGTATTAGCATGAATAGAAATACGTACCAAAAGAAAAGTGGGCGGAGCACGCCCCTTTGTTTGCGATATATTGGAGGCTGGACCTGATAACCGATCTTAAATTTTCACAGCGTTCAGCTTTGACTCAGGAATACTTATTACATGATAATATTTTTCGACCATGCACACTTCTGCACCTACTTTTTTACTACGTTTATTAACGGCTATACCACAAATCATGTCATTAAAATCATTAAAATACATATTAATTAAAATAGTGTGGTAGCTCAATTCTCTTTCTTCTACCACTGTCTTCAAAACAGCTGATTTTATAATACGTGTTAATTAAAATAGAGAGTGGGGTAACCCCATTCTCATTCTCCCACAACAGACTGCGAAACAGCTGATTGTGTAATTGCTGCTTTTTGATTGGTCTAAAAATAAAAAGGGGGAGCATGAAGCAAATTACATGCGATTCAGCGCTGAATTCTAATTGGTTTACAACAAAAAAAGAGGCGAAGCATTGCAATAATTAAATTAAATAAATAAATTTTTGTAAATATATAAATACTTTTAATTTTATTTTAAACGAGGGGGTAGCGAAGCACACCGGGTTCAGCTAGTTTTTTATATATTTTTATATTTTTTTATTTTAAACTAAAATAAAAAATTTGTTTATTCACATTCATGTTTCTTTGAAGAAATTTTGGTGAACTTTTTTTGCACCACCATTTGTACTGCCCCTCCAGATGATATTAGCTTCCGACGCGCTTGTAGAGAAAGAAGCCTAGCTTTCAGAGTAAATCTAAATCCAAAAAAAAATATATTCCTTTGCTGATCCATTTGCATCATTTATTGATCGCTCCTTTTGAGCTACTCTGGGATGTTAAAGGGAGCGCTACCCTTCCTAGAACACGCAATGTTAAAAAGAACACAAAATACTTGTATCAACAAGCAGCACTCCACTGCTCCTCAGGGAGCACTCCCAGATCGCTCATAGGATGATCCACTTTTTACTGGGAAACTTTGTTTTAGAAATATACAGGGTCCGCCATCTAAATTTTTTTCAACTAGTGCTTATTTCGTGAATGGTAACACTTAGCTCATGTCTGATTTGACAGATAATTAGTTTTATCCTTCCGCTGAACGAATATGGTTGTGTATACGCTTGAACAACGCTGGGAAATATTGCGACATTACTTTGAAAATCATGGTAATGTTGCAGAATGTGTGCGAAAATTGCGTACGGATTTTGGAAGAAGAGAAGCACCGTCAGCTACGTATGTTCGTTTTCTTGTGAAAAAAGTGAAAGAAACTGGCATCCTCATCGATAAACCAAAGCGTGAAAATCCAAAAGCAGTGCGTACACCCGAGAATATTGCTGCTGTGGCAGAAAGTGTGCGTGAAGCGCCATCGACATCAATTCACCGTCGTTTTCAACAATTGAACATTTCGGAGACATCATTGAGACGAATTCTGCATAAAGACCTTGGTATGATGCCATACAAAGTCCAATTGCTTCAGGAGTTGAAGCCAACTGACCAACCAATGCGTTTTCGCTTCGCTAAGTGGGCCTGCGATCGACTTACAGAAGATGCCTATTTTGCCAAAAAAATCATCTTTTCAGATGAAGCTCATTTTGATCTTGGCGTGTATATAAACAAGCAAAATTGTCGCATTTGTCACAAAAAACCCGCACGCATACATTGAAAAGCCGCTGCACCCAAAACGAGTCACTGTTTGGTGCGGATTTTTGTCCAGAGGCATAATTGGGCCATTTTTCTTCGAAAATGAGCAAGGAGTGACCGTTACAGTCAATGGCGATCGTTATCGGGCCATGTTGAAAGAATTTTTGTTCACAAAATTGAAGAGGAGGATATTGGCAACATTTGGTTTCAGCAGGATGGCGCTACGTGCCACACAGCCGAAGCTACAATCGATGTTTTGCGCCCTGTTTTTGAAGATCGCATTATCAGCCGCAGAGCTGATGTCGTTTGGCCACCTCGGAGCTGTGATTTGACACCGTTGGACTATTATTTGTGGGGTGTCCTCAAAGATAAGTGTTACGCCGACAAGCCAAAGACAATTTACGCTTTAAAGGACAATATACGTGAAGCCATTGGTGAAATACAGCTGCACACAATCGGTAATGTGCTTAAAAATTGGACCGATCGTGTAGGCTACTGCATGGCCAGCCGAGGCAGCCATTTGCATGAAATTATTTTTCATTATTAACCGGAAGGATTCTGCTTTCAAATAAAAAAAGAAATTTCCAGTAGTTTTTCAAAAAATATCCAGTAGTTTTTTTTTTATAGAATTTTCAAAAAAAAAAAAAGTTATTTGGCGGACCCTGTATTAGGTCTGTTTCCGTACTAACTTCAAGTAATTGTAGTAGATTAGAGAGTAACATTTTGCATGTTATTCTTCCTTCTGGAGCTTTAAAAATTTGTAAAATAACGCTTTCAAGCAACTTCAAGCTACTTGAATCGATTACGGGAACATCCTGCTGATCAAAATTTTATTTATTTAAGTATTAAAAGCTATTAAACAGAGGTGCTTTTTTAAAAATATTGACCTTGAAATAATCGCTTATTTGAGCTTACCGAAAAAAATTACTTATGCTCTATGAATCAAAAGTTATCAGAAATCATTTAAATGCTAGCAATTACTTTTGGTGTCGCACAGTGTTTTTACTGCAATATGAATTAATACAGATAAAGGAGAATAAATTTACTAAAATACTGGCTCGAAAATTGAAGTTCTCCGAACCTTGTCTGAAGGAAAGCATGCTTTTATGCCTCGCCAAGAATATTTAAGAAAAATATAACCACCAACGCATTTAAATCAACTGTCACTTAATTTGACATTTCCAACTAAAGTGACAGTTAAATTGTTTGCTCTGCTCCAACAGCTGTCAACGTAGACACAATCCAGCAGAAATGCACAACATAATTAAGTATGTAGATGTAAGCGTTTCATGCAGGATTTCAGAATTCGTCTGATTTTATACAACAAAGAACAAGCACAATAAAAAGTGTCACATGTTCGCCAAGTAATTGACAACAATTTTTGACAATTATAATGAGCATGACATTTACACTTCACCCCACATACGGAGGCTGTTTAAATTAAAAACTCACACTGGCTCGCTTAACACTTTAATTGATCGTTTAATCAGGGGAACAAGGCAATAGATTGAGTTATTTTGAGGGCGTATATTTTTTGGTTTTGTTGATATGTATTTGTCTTTATTATTATTTTATGATCTTAGGTCAGGGTCTCAGACATCACATATAAACAACCAATTCGCACAGTCTGCTGCATGAATGTAATATTCTGGGCCTTTTCTTCAAAAGTAAAAACTAATTACTTCATATTAATAGGTTTGAATTATTAATGACTTAATGGTCATTACCATCACTAACATCATCATGGTGATATTCAAGATGTGCTAGAATTTTATTAAGAACTTAAATTCTGTCCACAACGTTACTTAGAAGATATTTCCATAGACGCAACATTGAAATGTTAGCCGACAAGCAGCGTACGATATAATTTTGTAAGACATTAATGATATATTTTTATGGCTGCCTCAATTGAAATGTGGGCTAAAAGATGGAAAAATGACACGATGATTGAGATGTGACACTGTTTTTTATTTTTGTTTCTTCTTTTTAACCAACACTCTAAAATTTCTATAAATTTAGCTTTTAAAAAATTAGCACTGTCGCTTATTTTGTATAGTGCTGCCACCTTAGCGTTCCTATTACATTTTAACCTACAAGTAATATATTATTAACATGCGCTAAAAGCGATAAAACCGCAAAATTTACATCATTATTTATTTGTTGTCGTTTAGTTTGTCAAAATGTTTTATGTTCGCACACATGCAAAGTTATGCTCTTGAAGATTCACCCACACACACACGCACATAGGGAACTAATAGGAACTGTCTTCATTAAGAAAATATGAAAAGATAATTGAATATCACCAATGCTCAAGCCAAAACTTCTGCAAGCAATCGTATACGGGCAGACTTTATGTGTTCATCATTATTAAAGCCATATTCTCATTCTTAACGATTACACTGACAATCACAACTTAGTTTAAATCAGTTATTAATTAGTTTATTATCACACTAGCTGATATACCCAGAGTAACTCTAAACATTATTTTCTTCAAATTTTTTTATTATTCGGTAAATTTGCATTTCATCTATAGATATACCTTTTATCGAGCATTTCAGCATTTTTGTTAAAAACATTTGTATATTTTATTTGTTCTTGTTTAAACATAAAGATTACCCTCAAAACGCTTGCGTAGTAACTTGAAAAGTATAGGCATCTGTAACAAAAGAAATGATGCTTGTCAAATTGATCCCAATTATCTGAATAATTACTTCACTGCAAATTTGATATCTGGTGAACCTACTCCATCAATTGATAATTTTAGATCTGATTCTGTTTTTCCCATGGAGTTTGAATTTGTAACTGTAAGTGAACTGGATATAGTATTGTAGTGAATATATATAAAATATAACAAAAATTCAAACTTAAACTATCAACGTTCATTTTAAATTAAACTTACGTTCATCAACACTAAAAATTAACGTTATTAAAAGCTACTCATTTAAGCTAAAACAACAATTGTAATTAAAAATTAATGTTACAAAAATATTGCTATACTACTTACGCTAGTTAATTAACGACACTAAATTTAACGTTCACCAACACTGAAAAATTAACGTTATAACAAATCACTCAATTCTAGTTTAAAGCAACTAATACTAATTAAAAATTAATGTTAGTTAAGTACTAAAAAGATTGCTACACTACTAACACTAATTTATTTATTATATGCCTCTACTTAGACTAATTATAATCCTAATATGTTATTAGATTTAAGGATGATATAAAAGAGGGAATTGCTTCCCAAAATAAAAAGTCTTTAACGAGATTCTAGCTTAACATAATAAACTGCCTTTTTATTTTAAAGTTCCTGGCACTCTTAAGTGCCGGCTTTTAAATTCAAAGTAAATCTTTTCTTGCCCGTGGCATTTTTAAGCGCCGGCAACCAAAATTAGGCAGGGCCTTTTTAACGCTACAAGGTCCAACACTACATGGCGATCCTGCCAGATTCGAAATTTATTCTGGAGGGACAACAGAACATACTAGAAGAACACGCACAAAATTTCATCAATAGCTACAGGACGTGGCTAAACTACATAGAGGAGGAAAAAATAAAGGAAACAAATGACGGAAGAGTGCATACCAAGTGGACCAACCACCACAAACAAGGCACCCGTCTACATACCGTGCAAAATAACAAGCACGCACAAAATTTCAATAGAGGAGTCCCGCACAGAGAACTGCAATGAGTATCCGACAGAATTCGGATATACCCGAATACCCGAGTGTCGTGCTGTTCTCAACTCTATCCATACTTAATAATATGTGTAAAATACTTATAGGCATTCGGCTCATTAGCATTTTTTCGGGTATAAGTCATTCTCATATCCGAGAGAGGCATGATCCGATCCACTTCGAGCCGTTTTCAATGAGTGCGTTGAGTCAGTTTATTACAAAGGCGCTCGATCCGAATGTATTTTGAGTGTACTTTGAGTACTGCTCCTTCTCTGCCAACGTCTCTTAGCGCTAATTAGTTTTTTTTTTTGCGTATGCACTTTTCGTAAGTATTTGTCTGCAGTCCATGTGAGCTCTCATTTTCTGTTTGTTTTTACTCGAAAACTCGTTCTTGGTATTTTATTGTTGCACTAAAGGGTGCGTGTACTCTGAGTACTGCTCCTTCTCTGCCAACGTCTCTCAGCGCTATTTATTTTTTTTTTGCTTATGTACTTTTTGTAAGTACATGATTGTATATGATTTCGAAGATGCTGTCAAACTTTAAAATTTAAGATGGCGGATAGAGTTGCCACCTAGATTTTTTTTTATTTTTGCGAATTCTTGTAATTTTGAAATTCTGACAACGGATTTGATTTCGAATATATTGTCTTAGTTTAAAAATTTAAGATGGAGGTTAGGGTTGACACCTAAATTTTTACCACAGTATTGCCACCTAATAGTATGTATTTTTAAAAGTTTTAAAGATCATTTATCAGTGTTTAGGAGTCGCTGATTTCGAATCTAAAGTCAGAATTTTAAAATTCAAGATGGTGGATAGGGTTGCTACCTTTATTTTTTGTAGTTTTATGAATTCGGGGCTGGCAAAAAAAATGGTACACCAAAAATGGGTCGCTGAATCCGAATCCGTCGTCAGAATTTCAAAATTATACAATTTTGAAATAAGAGGGGTGCCACCTAATTATATGTCTTTTTAAGAGTTTTAAACTAAATTTTAAAGTTTGACAGCATTTTCGAAATCAAACTCGCTCACTATTTACTGCTGCGCTCTCTTTCATATCTGTGTCAGATGAGCCGAGTGATTCGGCTACTTGTGTCGATTGTGAGTATTTCGGCAAGTAGGATAAGTATCAGCAAGACGACAACAACCATAAGTATTTATGAACCGAAAAAACCCGATCTTTCCCGATCCGACTCATGACTTAGGATACTCATATTTATCTGAGCCGCCGCATTCTAGCTTCGTAGAAGAGAATATGAGTCGAGTTGCGTGCGCTTAGGGTGAGTAGGTTTGTGTACTTATTTTTGTCGGATATACTCAGAGTCGCAAAAAAGCTATCCGTTCCAGATCTCTGGTGTAGACGCCTTAAAATTGGATTGATGTAAAAATACTGAAAAAATTTCGTAAAATATTGATATTTTTCAAGAGTTATTAAAGACAATTGAGAAAACGTATTGCACTCTGGTTTTTTTTAAGTACAAAAAGCATTATTGAAAAAGTTTTTTGCATTCTTGAAATATTTTTTTTATTTTTGCAGTAAATTTCTTATGCAAAGTTGATATGACAAAAAAACGTAAATTTATTTTTTTGCAGAAAATAATTTTAGAATTCAAAAAGATAATGATCTTCGGATGTCGACGATATATTAAATTCAGAAATGCTTTAATTGGACTTTAAGTTGAGCGATTAAAAAAAAACTGACACAGTTTTTTGCATCTTTGAACAACATTTGGTAAATGCGTTTCGAAGAAAATCTAGGTATGTTTAGTCTCAAGGTTTATTTCTATAGTCATTTTCTTTACTATGCTTTTAGGCATTTTTTTATTTAACGATCACTTCTTACGAAAGTGCGGCATATTGATATATAGGTATATTTTTTTAATTTAAAATCGTTAAATTTTTAATGTAAATAGTGAAAGCATTTACTTACTAAATACGATAAATGGTTTAAAATGTTATAATTCTTCTTTTGAAATACTAGTATATATTTACAGAGTAATTAAGTATTCTACAGTGTGTTTCTCAGTCTAGTAATTTGCTATGTTAATATATATTCAATATTTTTTTAAATAATTAAATAATTAAATAATAATTTTTAAATAATTACAATTAAATTGAATTAGTAAAACAGTAATGTGATATGTATAAAGTTAAATTGATTCACATTATCTTAAATCTTACTATGAAACATTTTAATGAATTTCGCAATAAAATGCTTTCAAAACTATTCAAACATTTAAATTCCCTTGTCAATAAATGTTCTTCAAACATCTTCAATCAGCTGAAAGTGAAATATATATTCCTTGATTCTAAACAACAGAATTGGAATACGTACACGGAGAAAATTAATTTGCTTGAATCAATTTGTATTTAGGAAAAAGAAAAACTTTGATAAAATTCAAGCAAAGTTTTGCTAAGTTATTATAAACTGAAAATCAAATTTTAACTTAATTCAAGCAAATATTTGCTAAGTTATTATAAATGGGAATAGCAAATTTTTACTTAATTCAAGCAAATATTTGCTTAGTTATTATAAATTGTAATAGCACATTTTGATTAGTTTTTGCTGAAATTTACCATAATTTTGAAGTTGTTGAGAATCAAGCGCAAGTTTTGCTTAACCACAGTACTAATTTAGCAAACAGCTTTTTCCGTGTATGCAAGTCATGTATTTATGCTACACGACCTGTGCTCACTTTATCACAATGCTAAAATGTATGCTATTATCTTTTTTAACTGTTGATAGTATCACATTTACAACCAGCGCCAGTTTGTGGCAAAAAGCATTAGGTTCACTCCTTTTTTTTTATAATAAAAACGAAACGATAAGCTTTTTTTTATGATTTTTTTCCGTTTTTATAAAAAGCAAACAAACAATATCTTGGAATACTATAAACCACTATTTTAAACAGTTTAGATGCTGCGCTTCATTGAAGTTGGAATACGTAAAAACACGTGAAGTAGAAATTTTCGTATGGGAGGTGGGAGTGGCAAAAGAGACTTTTTTAATGATAGACATATATTGAAGATTTCTGACAGAATGGTTCTTGTATTGGTTCAAGACAAAAAAAATATGGGCTTTTAAATATTTGTGTTGTATGGGAGGTAGGCTTGATTGAGAGCGGATTTAAAAATATTTTTGTGTGTGTTCTAATAAAGCAAATTCCAAATAATACACAAAATTTAATTGGTTTACGATGAGTCCTTCTATTTATTGACAACTTTTGTATGGGGCTCAACCACTGTGCGGCGCACGTGTCTGTTTGCTTCTTGTGCGTAAGCACGTGCAATGGAAGTTAAATTTAAATCATGCGCATGTGATTTGGCAACTTAAGGTTACAGAAAAATAAAAAAATATACCTTGCAAATTTAATAATAATTGCTGATTGCAGAAAATGAATGACACGATACTATCGAAACTGCGTATTATTTTTAAGCCTCAACAACGTTACCTCATGCGCAGCTTTCTCTGTGTAAGATAAAAACAAAAAGCAACACAAGAAAAACACATCTGTTATTCAGCATTTAGATATGCTTAGAAAAAAATAGCACAAAACAAATACAAAAAACTCGCTTACTATTTACTGCTGCGCTCTACTGCGCTCTCTTTCATATCTGTGGCAAACGAGCCGAGTGATTCGGCTACTTGTGTCGATTATGAGTATTTCGGCAAGTAGGATAAGTATCAGCAAGACGACAACAACCATAACTATTTATGTACCGAAAAAACCCGATCTTTCCCGATCCGACTCATGACTTAGGATACTCATATTTATTTGAGCCGCCGCATTTTAGCTTCGTAGAAGAGAATATGAGTCGAGTTGCGTGCGCTTAGGGTGAGTAGGTTTTTGTACTTATTTTTTTCGGATACACTCAGAGTCGCAAAAAAGCTATCCGTTGCAGATCTCTGGTACCGCAGTCGGCAGACAGCAAAACAGCAACCACAAGCTGTAACGATAGAAAGCTACAACAGGCGGCAGGAACGGAGAAAGGAAGCACTGCTTACCGCGATTCCCGAAACAAAAAAACCAAAACACCGACGTGCCGGACAAATTGTGCGCGAACGCAAACGACAAGCAAACATTAAGAGGAGCTTACCGGAAAGTACTCTGCCAACTACGTTGCAACAGCAGCAACATCAACAGCAACAGCAACAGTCAAAACGCCACCATCGCTCTGGACATCTGGTGCGTTTGAGAAAGGAGCTTGGCACAATTAAGCGGCTGATACATGCAGACCCACCACCACCGTTCGAGCTATCTGGTCACTTGTGGGCACGAGCCGATGCCATTGAAGAAGAAAGCGCGAGTCGCACCAACAAGAACAAATAAACATTATTTTTCACTTTATTTTATTCACTTTTAACTTTATTATTTTTTTATTATTATTTAATATTTTTTCTCATTAAAATGAAATAGTCAATAGACAAATGAACATTATTTTACACTTTATTTTATTCACTTTTAATTTTATTCATTTTTTATTATTATTTAATATTTTTCTCATTAAAATGAAATAATCAAGCATATTTTTTAAACAAATCTTCTTTTTTCAATTTTTTGTATACTTTTTCACTGAAATTTTTAAGCATTCATTAGAAATGGAAATTTTAAATGGAAACCATTAATGAATACTTAGAAGAATTAGAAAAATTGAAATTAAATCTAAAAAAAAGTAAAAATAGATCATATAGCGAACAATATATAAAAAATAAATTACAAAGACTTGAATTCATTGAAAACGCTATAAAAACATTTAAAAATTCAACAGAATTTAATGATATTAAATTACAAATTGAATTAATTCTTGAGAAAATTTTTAAAGTACTTGGTAATTTGAATATAAAATCAAATGCGAAAAAAGTTTCTGAAGAATTAGAAATTGATTTAGATCTATTATGGCTGAACAGATTTCTGACTACATAAATGACCTTGGTCTTATGTCAAAATTTTAGTCTGGTTTTTGTCCTGGGCACAGCTGCTCCACAGCCATAGTTAAAATTTTAGATGATATTAGAGTACCCTTTGATAATAAGCATCTGACCTTGCTTTGCCTTCTGGACTTCTCAAAAGCATTTGATACTGTCAACCACTCCATATTTTGCTGGAAACTGAAGTTTAATTTCGGGTTTTCTGATACTTCTGTACGCTTATTTGGTAACTATTTAAGTGGTAGGTCCCAAAGAGTTAAGGCTGGGTTAAACTTCTCAACGTTCAAGACAACTACTAGAGGAGTTCCCCAGGGCTCAGTTCTTGGCCCACTTATGTTTACTATGTTCATCAATGATATATTCGACAAATGTAGTAATGTCACCATGCATGCATATGCTGATGACCTTCAATTGTATTTGTCTAGGCCTACTGGCCTCGTTGAAGATTTATGTGTTAGGATGAATGAAGACTTGAACATGGTAGCAGAATGGGCCAGAACAAATAAACTCAAGCCAAATCTCTTAAAATCATATGTTTTACCGATGTTTAGCACTCCATTCATAAATATTGAATTCCCTTTGATATTCCTTAATAACACTGAATTAAAAATCGTAAGCAAGGTATCAAATCTTGGTTTTCAATTGAACTCCTCGTTATCCTGTGAGGATCACAGCAATTCTTGTGTGAGCAAAATATACTTTGTTTTAAGGAACCTTAGGATGACGGCATCGTTTGTACCCGTTGAGATGAGACGAAAACTGGTTTTGCAGCTACTGATGCCAATTCTAACTTATTCTGAAGTTGTTTATAGCAAACTCGACTCGAGATCGTTACACAAGTTATTAGTTGCTCTCAATAATACGGCTCGTTATGTCTATGGTTTAAAGAAGTTTGACCATATCTCTTCCTTCTGCGCAAAATTACTTGGACGTAGCCTTGTTAGCTATCTTGAAGCAAGAATTTGTATCTTTTTGCACAAAATCATCTACTCACGTCGTCCACTTAATCTTTTTGAGAAACTTCAGTTCTGTAGGTCGGGCAGAAACCTCAACCTCTTGATACCTCGCTTTTATTACAAAAGGTCTAGTAGGCTGTTTTTCGTCAGCGCTATCAGATTGTGGAATTCACTGCCGAACCATGTTAAAATTATTTCCAACCAAAAGGCCTTTAAGCATTTAATTTTCGAACACTTTTCATAGCTATTTTCTATCTTTTCTCTCTTTTCTTTCCTTCATTTAACTACTTCATTCTTGCTTTTCAGTTTATGTTTTTTCTTTATATTATCAAAAAAGGATGAAAATTGTTGAATATAATATAAATTTAAATTGAAATTGATTTTTTATTTAAATTATATTAAACTCTAATTAAACTATATACATTTTTTATATTAAATTTAAGTTTTTAAATTACTTTATATTCATTGCTCAATGATATTTTTTAGTTGTTATTTACTGTTATAGTAGAGGCATGCAAAAGACCTATGTTCTTATATGCTAACAAATTAATCAAATAAATTGAAATTGAAATTGAAAAAAAAAAAAAATTTTAAAAAACACACTACACTGCAAAACTACCTGCTAGAAAACACGTTGTTTCTCCACAGAAGAGTAAAGTCAAACTGTTGTTTGAACAAGGAAAAGAAAATAATTAGAACACAAGCAAAATTTAGTCACACCCCGCTTACAATTCTGCATTACAATGTCACTACCGACAAATTTTTACAAGTTGCTGGTTGCTTACAGTATTGAGAATTTGTTTAATTAAAATTTTTTTATTTGTATGGCAAATTTTTCAATGAAATATATTAGGGCTATTCCCAGTTACGGGCAAATAGCTTTGCAAATGTATGCCCTACCAAATATTTGCCATCAACTGTGAGCACACTTCTTAGAACACTGTTGCAAACAAAACTCACAGCTGTTTTGGAGGAAAAAAAAACAACACGAACAGTATTTGTGGTGTTTTTCATTATTATTTATCAAAGTGTATTATTTATCAAAGTGAATTCCATATCAGAGTCTGTTAATTTTGTTTTATTAGCGGCGTTTGGTTAAAATGTGACAGCTGATTGATTGGCAAATAAGTTTTGCCCATGCTCGACTGTATGCAATGCGATTTTAGTGTTGCAAATTTGACACAGTCGGGCAAATGCAAATCTGTACATTTTGTTGTTGTGTTGAAAATATTTGCCATCATATTTTGCAAATGCCACGATGCCATGCTATTTGCCCGTAATCGGGAATAGCCCTATTGTGTTTTTTTGCTTGTGCATATTTAAGCAAATCATGGAAAATTTGTATCTTATTGCTGTGAAATTTTGCGTTTTCCACAGCTTATAAGTCAAGCAGCACAATAAACATGTTTTATGTGTAAGCTGATGGCAACCCTTTTTAACATATGTATGTACATAAATTTTTTTTTTTTTATCTCTCAAATACAAAAATGACGTTAGTTGATTTATTCAAAACTAATGCCGATCCCCATTTTGTTGAAAATCTTATAAAAATTGCTAGAATACATAAAAATATATATGAAAAAGCTGACAGGACTACTTCAACAAATTTTTCAAAGAACTTTTGAACTTTTGTAAGATGTTTTTGTCAAGATTTTGCAAACGTTTGACATTTTGTTAAGCATGAAGTCTGCCAACATGGGCGACTTTACTACTTAATCACACTTTTCGCCAACTTTTCTCTGAGACTTTTGTTTGCTTAACCCTCTAATGCCCAAGCCCTCCTATTAAGGTGGATAAAAAAAAAATTTTCGACACTCATATTCTGGGAGCTGGATTCAAGAGATCCAGTAGATCTTAAATCCAAAAGGATATCAAAATCGGTGGAACCGTCATCCAGCGGTTTTGATTTAAAAAAATGACTTTTTCGCCAAAAATCACCGGTTTTTTAGCCGTAACTTTTTATCAATCTAAAATAGCTACACAGTAAAAAATATGAGCATAAATTTTATACTATTTTGTATACATATAAATCCAAACCAAAAATGTTATAAAATTTATACCATCAAATCATATAAATTTTTCCAGACCATTTTTCTCGTCAGACCAATCGAAACAACTATATTTTTAGATTTCCCGATTTCGGTGAATTTTTTACTTTCGAACCAGAATATATTTTGATTTACATATGATATCCATATAAAATTTTTAAATTATATTTGTTCTATTATTTTTATAATATTGAGTGGTAAATTTATAAATTATTTGAAATAAAAAAGTTTATACCACACAAATGTTATAAAAAAGATAAAATTTACTCTCAAATTTTTTACTGTGTACCCAAAAAATGGGTGCAAATGAAAGGTATCTGGGACACCAAAGTTGTAAATAGGAAGATTTTTAGATTCAAGAAATTTTTTAGTGCAACAGTGTTCAGAATTCGGTCAACATTTTGTGTACTTTGCACTAAAATCGCTATAAATATGTTAATTTTTGATTGTTCATCACGAAAGGTGAAGCCTCTTCAAAGCCACACCATTTTAAAAATAGTAAATTTTCTAAAATTTACTAAAAATTAGTGGATTTATAGATTTTAGTGAAAAATACCCTTTCAAAAATACTTTCCAGAACAGTTTAAAACAAATTCCACTGTTTTGATTTTTTTTTTTATATATCAATAGATTACACCAAGTCTTTTTGAACAATACTTAATTTTTCAAAATTTACTGAAAAATGGCAAATTTATAGCGATTTTAGTGAAAAATACCCAAAATGTTGACCAAATTCTGAACACTGTTGCACTAAAAAATTTCTTGAATATAACCATCTTCCTATTTAAAACCTTGGGGTCCAGGATACCTTTCATTTGCACCCAAACTTTGTGTAGTTATTTTAGATTGATAAAAACTTACGGCGAAAAAACCGGTGATTTTTGGCGAAAAAGTGATTTTTTAAAATCAAAACCGCTGGATGACGGTTCCACCGATTTCCATATCCTTTCGGATTTAAGATCTACTTGAATCCAGCTCCCAGAATATGAGTGCCGAAAAAAGTGTTTTTTTACCCTGAACAAAACGATCCACCTTACCTCCTATAGGCGGGGTTCACACTGATCGCTATAAAACCGTAGTCTGTGAAAAATTTTTCAAACGGTTTTCTTCAGAGTGTAGAAGAATCCTTGAGCTATATTTCAGTTTTTCTCGATTGGAGCTAGCATGCTCTGTTTGACAATTACGTCAATTTGAATATAAATTTCATAATTTTTTTATGAATTCAATTAATTTTTTACTCGAAAATCTTAGCTCAATTCTCGGTAAATAAAAAAAACATAATTTGAAGTGAGATCGAAGTGAAAAAAAGATACTAGCTAGTAAGAAGTTGTTTTTTCTCTTAATTGAGATAAAAAAAATAATATATAAAATAACAATGCAAGGTGTTAAAAAAAAAGTTAACACTTTCACCTGTTGTGGACATTTTTAACCTGTAAAAAATGAACGAAGAACTAAAATTGAAAACAAACTTCAGATTCGTTTTTCTCGTCCCCAAATATGTATAATCTGATTATTATAATATGATTTGGGGCTTAAACAAAAAATGGGGCAAAAAAGGGCTAAGCATATCATGGTTGGGCCTTTATTTTTACAATTTAATGAACGAATTTATTAACTTCAACTTGAATGCTGAAATAAATAAATTATTTTCGAAAACCAATTATTAATTTTATCCTAAGCCACAACCATATTTTGGTTAGCAAAAATAAACTCTTTTCTTAATGTAAAATGATTCTCTCAATCAATCACGCAATTCAATTCAATCAATTACACCAATTAAAGCAATTGATTAAATTCAAAACTTTTACTGTTTGCATAAGCACAAAAATCAATTTGATTAAAACCACATTTAAGTGCTTCATTCTTAAAGAAAAACTTAAGAATTTTGTCTAGTTTAAAAAAAGCATCATAAAATTAGACATAAAATTATCTGTGCCTGCACCTGTTTTTCAACTGACCTCTTTTTTGATTGATAAGCGCCTTCATAATTTATTGGCCATCACAGCGGTGACTGTTAACAATTAGCAGCCATAGCCAGCCATATGCAAAATTGTTATCGATGACAACAAAAGTCAATTAGGTGGTGCCACTGCGTTTGCGCATGCGTGTGGCGCACATTTGTGTTATCGCCGCAACTTACAACATAACTAAGAGTTGGAGATAAATGTTGTTGAAAACAATTAATAAAACTGTCGATAAAGCATTAAATTGGCCGTGAGAGCATTCAGAATCATTGGTAAAGATGGCTGATAAGGAGCCCAAGTAACAAGCACGTTAAATACATTAGAGCCAAACACATTAAAGCATTTTCTTGTAGTAAATATTGAGCAACATCGAAAGTTATAAAATTTTAATCTTTCACTAAAATGCCAAAAGCGTGACTTCATTTTATTTGAAACTACTAATTAATAGTGCAGTTATTTCCGTTTAAGATTTATCAGCATTTTCCAGCGCCAACCTCGTCACGCTTACTATCTACAAATCAAACAAGCGTCTATGCAAATACTTTGTTATTTCTTTTTTTTTCAATTAATTTATTGTTATTTTTTTGTCCCAAATATTCGTCACTGTGTTGTCTGTTGTCGATGTAGTCATCTGTTAAGCTATAATAACTGATTCTCTACACGGCAACGCCGTTAGTCACCATTTTTGGAAATGCATATTTTTTTTTTAACTGATTCACCAGCTGCATTTATATGCAGCTATTGGCAATGTTTGAAAGCTATAAAAATGCTAATTTAAACAAATGCAACAGTTGTTATATATCGAAAAGTAAGCATTTCAGTTTTCAAAATAGCTCAACATCTGATTTGATTTTAAATGCAGTGTTTGTCTAAATGGATGCATCTATTTTTTATGTCTCATTTAACTGACTAACTTTCGTGTTCAAAACATTGGCTTGCTTCGCATGAACAGTCTTTATCATAGGGGAAAACCTCCAATAAAGCGCCATGACTTGGATATGCATTGAATTACTGCAGGTGAAAACCTGACCGAAAACTGCAGCAGCGTTGTCAAAACAATAATTACCTAAATATATGCGACAAAATTTAGAAATTATGTTGTTGCACAACATTGGCGTGCAAAAATTATGGTTAAGTTTGTTAGTTTCGAAAAAAATGCTCAAAAAGTGCATCAATATACATAATTCGGAATAAAAAAAAAATTAATGATGATAATAAAATTATAGTGTTATAGCATTATAACGATGAGATATAGTAAGTATGAGTGGTGGTGCTGTCGAATTCATATTCGTTAATCAATAAAATGGATTTGTTTTAACCGCAATAAAGAAAACAATACAGAAGTTGAATTCATAAACAAACCATAGGTCATAAACAACATTACATATTTTCCAATTGTACCATAATTTTTTTTTTTATTAATAGGACATTTGAGCTGTTCAGAGCACAAGTGGCGTAAGTCCATTTTTGGTAGTTTTGAGAAAATTGAACATTTAGAAAAATTCTTATAATAAATTCCAAGTAAAAAGAACTCAGTTTTGCTTATAAGCTAGGTCAAGAGCATAAATGGAGCTATCCATATCGTAAAAAATAAACTAAATAGTACACAAAAATGATGCAGAATATTGCATATTAGTAAAAACATGTGGACTTTCGCCACTGAAAATTTTTTAAATTTCTCGTTTACGCTGTAGGAATCTAATAGGAAATATTTTTCAAGAATTTTTTGATGAAGAATGGCAGCATTTTTACCTAGAAGTTGGACAAAACCACCCCTTAGCGATTATCTCCACTATTAAGGGAGATATAAAATGAATGGACTTACGCCACTTGTCCTCTGAAAATTTCTTAAAATTTCTCCTTTCCACTGTAAAAATGTAATGGACAATATTTTTATGAATTTTTTGATGAGGAATGACAGCATTTTTACCTAGAAGTTGGACAAAACCACCCCTTAGCGATTATCTCTATTATTAAGGGAGATATAAAATGAATGAACTTACGCCACTTGTCCTCTGAAAATTTGTTAAAATTCCTCCTTTCCACTGTCAAAATTGAATGGACAATATTTTTAAGGATTTTTTTGATGAGGAATGGCAGCATTTTTACCTAGAAGTTGGACAAAACCACCCTTTAGCGGTTATCTCCATTATTAAGGAAGATATAAAATGAATGGACTTACGCCACTTGTCCTCTGAAAATTTTTTAAAATTCCTCCTCTTTGCTGTAAAAATGTAATGGACAATACTTTTAAGAATTTTTTGATGAGGAATGACAGCATTTTTACCTAGAAGTTGGACAAAACCACCCCTTAGCGATTATCTCTATTATTAAGGGAGATATAAAATGAATGGACTTGCGCTAATTGTCCTCTGAAAATTTCTCCTTTCCACTGTAAAAATGTAATGGACTATATATTTTAAGAATTTTTTGTTAAGGATTGACTGAATTCAGAAGAGCGATTAAGAGATCCGTTTGTGATTTTCTGAATAATTGAGGAGGCCAGAATGCATTTATTCCTAAAAAAGTTTCATAGTTGAAATTAAACACAGTTGTTTTTATTTAGTAGGAATGTAATAATATGTAATATTTATTAATATATTAAAAAATGTAATCAAAAATCTTTACATATATAAGTTTTCATCGTTATCGTTATCTGAAAGTTCATTTTCTAAACCTAATTCTCTTGTTGTTTGCAAATTAGTAAAAAATTCGTGGTGCACTGGTGGAATATATTTTATAAGTTCCATTACATCCTTCTTCTTTGCTGCTGTCACAGTTCTATTCTTTTTATAAAGCGCTTCCTGTTTTATTTCGGAAAGTGCTTGAGGTCTGCCTACTTTATTTTTCTTAAAATCCACTTTATAAAAAGTATCTATTAAATTTAAACTTTCTTTAAATTTCAATATATAAGGAGCATCACAAACGGATGCTAAAATCGCACGTCTGAAACTAAATTTAGTCAATCCTTACCAAAAAATTCTTAAAAATATTGTCTATTATATTTTTACAGCGGAGAGGATAAATTTTAAAGAATTTTCAGAGGACAAGTGGCGTAAGTCCATTCATTTTATATCTCCCTTAATAATAAAGATAATCGCTAATGGGTAGTTTTGTCCAACTTCTATGTAAAAATGCTGTCTTTTCTCATCAAAAAATTCTTAAAAATATTTTCCATTACATTTTTACAGCGGAAAGGAGGAATTTTAAAAAATTTTCAGAGGACAATTGGCGTAAGTCCATTCATTTTATATCTCCCTTAATAATGGAGATAATCGCTTATGGGTAGTTTTGTCCAACTTCTATGAAAAATTGCTGTCATCCGTCATCAAAAAATTCATAAAAATATTGTCCATTACATTTTTACAGTTGAAAGGAGAAATTTTAAGAAATTTTCAGAGGTCAAGTGGCGTAAGTCCATTCATTTTATATCTCCCTTAATAATACAAATAATCGCTAAGGGGTGGTTTTGTCCAACTTCTAGGTAAAAATGCTGCCATTCGTCATCAAAAAGTTTTTGAAAAATATCTCCTATTAGATTTCTACAGCGGAAACGAGAAATTTAAAATAATTTTCAGTGTCGCAATTCCAAATGTTTTTACTAATATGCAATATTCTGCATCGTTTTTGTGTATTATTTAGTTTATTTTTTACGATATGGATAGCTCCCTCAAATTATGCTCTTGACCAAGCTTATAAGCAAAATTGAGTTCTTCATACTTAGAATTCATTTAAGAATTTTTCTAAACGTTCAATTTTCTCAAAACTACCAAAAATGGACTTACGCCACTTGTGCTCTGAAAAAATAATGGTATTTGTCAGAGCAATAACAAAGTATTGCATTTTGTTTAGAGATTACGTAAGCTAGGAGTTTCTAGCCCGTACTCATAAATAGGTTACATTTTCCTCTTCACTTCTACGTACTTAACTCAATTTCCCTAAAAAATGGACTTACGCCACTTGTGCTCTGAACAGCTCATATGTACTTTAAAAATATTTTTCTGAAAAGGGGCAATTTAGAATTATAAAACTTGTTGCTTGGGGCTTAAAGTATTTACTGTATAGGGCCCTGGGCGATTCACACAATTTCGGATACCATAACACGTAATTTTTGCAATTTGCTTCATAATTTGAGGGTCGATAGACAGTTTTTAACTTTTTAAATGCTTGCTTGAAAAAGTACAAAGTAAAAGAAATCATATGTTTTTCTTGTTTTTCGATTACCAGCCGTATTGAGGCGATTGTTGGACAAGAGCAATTGTTGTATGACTCTTCTTTTGTACTTTACGAGGACTCTAAATATTGTTACACTCGTGACGTGACACAGAAATTGTAATTAATGCTTTCTGGTGTGGAGAATTATTGCTACGTGTGTTATTGCCACCAACCAATTTGCTGCGCATTATTATTACAAAAAAAAAGTAGAACTGAACCCTTGTAAATTAACGCTACGCCATGTGAATTAACGCCGCTCTCATTATTGATACCAATTTAACATCACATTGCATAGAAACACAAAATTAGCATAGAGTCCTTGTAAACGTTACGCCATAGCATCAACGTTACGCCATTGAGCTATTTGCGTCACGCCTTGTGAATTAACGTCACAATAATGGTGACATGTATTTTTAGGGATCCTGTTTCCAAAACACATTCTGTATATCCAATTGTGCTTCTTCTTAGCCTTATCGAGAAGCGCTTTCTAGAGGCATTCTGATAGACTACTTCTGGAAGGCATTCAAGTAGCATTTAATTTCAATTAAAGTAGTAAATTTATATTTTAGATATTTTCCGCGGGATTTTTTATGACCCCAAAACACCGCAAACACTTTTCATATCCTTCACCAAAATCGCGAGAAAATAGGGATATTTTCCATGGGATTTTTTAAATCCCCTTTACTACAAAAATCATTCCATACCATGAAATGCCCTCTTAAAGTTCTCCTGGAAAATAGCTACTAGAATTCTTCACAGAAATCTTCAATTGCAAAAATTCTGGAAGCACTTCTAGAAACGACTAAGGAAAGCATTCCTCCCAATGACATGCATATGTTAAAAAAAGCCTTCTGGGTATTAAAGTGCAAGGGGTGGAATTCAAGACTTTCCTTTCAACTTTGGCTTCTTTTGACAGCACTTTTTTTGCTGGGAATGCGCACGTTATTAAAGACTGAGCCAGATTTTTGGACCCAATATTAACGGAGATACAGCCGATCAAAGTTAAAAAAAGTTTTTTTAAATGTAAGAAATAGCAAGGAGTAAGGAAATTTTGAAGACTTGAAATTGAAGAGGAACGATAATCAAGGACAAAAAGTTTACAGTGTTTACCTGACGCCACCAGCTCGTGTGTTTCCCAGGTCCACTCGGGCAGCTGTCCAAGCCCACCCCTTTACCATTGCGTCGATGTCCAATAGAACCTCGCATTACCGTTCGCATTCGTTCTTTAGTCGCACGGTTAAGTTGTGGAATAGTCTCCCCGCGAGAGTGTTTCCCGGCAGTTTTGAGCTGTGCACGTTTAAAACAAATTTTCACCGACACTACTCCAACTATCACCCATCTTCCGAATCAACACAATGCTTACGCATTTATAGGGGGCATCCCCTGAGCGTTGGTTTAGTCTAAAAAAAAAAAGTGGACCCCTCACTATATTCCAACGAGTGTCTATAGCAAAAGAATCAGAGTATGAACTCGCTCCTTTCCAATGGCGCTATTCACAAGAGAAGGAATGATGCATTCTTTCCTATCGCAGATGAAGAAGTAAACTTTGCACCAGAATGAAATGTCATTGATGATGGATTCCTGCTGCATACACTCAAAAAAATCTGCATCCTTAAATTAAGAAACTGTGACTTTAATTCAAAGGCATGGGTTTTTCTATATTCTATAGAGATTTTTCCTTAATGTAGAGAATTTTTACATGATTTTACGACCTCACGTCTTGATTTCGTTGCAATGTTATCAAAATTGCTTCTTAATTTTGAAGACAAGTTTTTACTTATATATAATAAGTTAAGGTATGATTAAAGTTAAATTTCCAAAAATTGTATACACGCAGAAATAATTTGAAGAAAAACTGTATTGATATCAAGTCTGCTCGCAACATTCTACAGCATGATTTCTAAAATTTGGTGAAACATAAGTTACAATACTTGGATATTTTATAGAAATACATGTAAGTCTTTCTTTTTATGTACACCACAAGTGATTTATTTTAAGGATGCTTTTCTTATATTTCTAGAAAAAAAAGATTTAAAATTACTTACGAAACGAACGATTCTAATGAAGCAAATAAGCGACGTTTGTTAAACAAACGATGGTTGAATAGATAAGCCCATGCACTTACACTCACGCGGCCGAGGTTCAATCTTCGGGTAGTGGTGTTTTTCAATTTAATTTAATGCTAATAATAAGAATGTTTGCAGTTTTTCGAAATTCTCACAGTGTGCTGTTTAAAATCTTAAAAAGGCCTTTTTTTTTGCAAAAATTACAAAATTTTTCAGGAATTCGATGCAAAATTTCTTATTTTCAGAGAAAATTGTTCTCCTTCTTATAGCCGCTTATTAATAAACTGCAGAAAATTTCCAGAAAACTTACTCAAATGTAATAAGATTTCAACACAATTGCGCTTAGTTTCTTTAATTTAGCGAAATAGTTCGTAAATGATTTGATAATTTTCCTTGACAATTTCACACTTCTGGTGTCAATTTAAAGAAAAGCATATACTTCATTTTTATACTTCATTAACGATTAGGTGTTAAGTTAATGAACAGTCTTCATGAACATTGCCAAACAATCTCGTCGTCTAACGGAACATTGCTTTATTGTAGCGGTGGGTAATAAATGACACAAATTGTTCTACTTCATTGTTGTTTGTGAAAAGTAATAAGTTAAAAGTGTTTAGAAGTAAATTAAAGATTAATAAAAGTGTATTTACCAGTTATTAAAATATTTAACGTAAAGAATAAAAAATGTTTTGTGCTTTGTGCAAAAGAGATTACAAAAATATATATACCTTTGTATTTAGAACATATAAAAAAACTGCATTTTATTTCTAAAAGGAATACTTTGCTTTGCATACAAAATTTACTCGAATTTCCATTAAAACTTAATAAAATTTGAATGAACTTCTTCATTAATTTTGTGACCTTTTCATTAATGTTAATGAAATTGTTTAACGAACAGATTCATAAAGCTTAATGGTTTTTTATTTATTTTAATAATTTTATTCATCAAACTTTAATAAAATTTTTCATTAAACTATATGTAGTCATTAATTTTGTTCATTAAATTTCAAGTTTATGAATACCGTTCATTAAATTTTAGCGAACATGAGCGTTGGCTCAAAAATAAAAAATATTATCATTAAAACAACGCACAAAATCACCAATTTTATCCACATTTTCCGTTCCGTGTATCAAAACACCTAAGCCGCTGAACGTTATCGGCGTTCTTTGCTTCACTCCCTTACAAAGGTTTCCTTTTCCAAGACAACTTCGATCAGCCCGATTCCGCAGGCAAAATTTCTTTCCAACGATACCAACAAGATGAGCTTCATAGCTGTGCTGAAGAGTGAAATGAAGGCCAATGGGAGCCAAATGAATAAGGCAGTAGAAGACGCCGATGTAATGATTGTGGAGAGTACTGTCTCAGCAGCTGACAAGTATGATAGTTTCGTCATAACAGGGAAAGACATTGATCTTCTGGTGCTTCTTACGGCATTCTTTTCCTGCATGCGATAAGTGTGTGGACAAAAATAAGGCGATGCAGATGCATAGCAGGAGCCCTAGCCTTTTAGAGATGTTGGCAATTTTTAAAGACACCGAAGCAACTCCAACTTAAGTTGTTGACGTTGGAGAGAAATGCCTTGTGAAAATGTATGGAGGTACCATCGAAATTGACAATCTCGAAAGCTTAAAATATCGCATTTTTTCCAAAGCCGTGGCAAAGTCCAAATGTAAACTTGCCAGACTGCCACCAACTAGAGATGCCACCAAGTACCCCGCATTCAGGACGTACTTGCAAGTCCAGGTGTGGATGAGAGGTTGATCTCGTATATTAGTTGGTGTCGTTTGTGTTTTATCGTGTTATGTAAAAGCCTTTGTTTGTTATATTCGTTTGTTATATTCGTGAGTGTATTAAAACAGTTTCAATATCGTAATTAATTAAATATTATATTATACTTACTAATATCATTAATATACAACTATTTTATTAAATAATAATGCACATTTTGCATGTGCTCATTTTTTAAAAATTAAACATGGATTATTTTCTGCAGAAAATATCGTTGCTTGTTCTTTAGACGAACTTTGCAAAAGCCAAAACATTCTGAACCCCATGTTCAGCTGTTCTGGTCCATGTGAGCAAATGTTTCATGCATCTTGTGCCGGTATTTCCAAGTCATGCCTTGACGACTTAAAATCTCTGCGATCAGGTTTTCGCTGGTACTGTGCTTCGTGTAGGGCACTTTCCCCACATGAACTTTATTAAAAAATTAAGCTTTTTGGGGAAAGTCTTAACTCGTTAAACAACAATTTTCGAGAAATCGTAACATTTTTTAGTGAATTTAGGGCCGCACCACACTGCTTCGAAGGTGGACAAAAATCGATATTTTCCAAATTTTTGAACTCTTGTCCCTTTTTAGTATATTTGTTAATCAAACAAACCAACTAAAAGAAATAACATAAAAGTGACCGAGTTTACCGCTTTTTGTATCCGCTAGGGGTGCCGAAGTCAATGGGTTTTTGCTTAAAGTACACGAATTGAAAAACTTATATTTGGTAGAAGTACGGAAATGATTGCAGGGAGCTCATTTTAAAAGGGAATTGAGTCAATTTTTTTTTAAATGCTTTTAAACAATATTTAAAAAATACAAAATTTCTACTTTTACAAAATTCTGCAATTTTATTTTAAAAAATTTAGTACAAATGTTGTGTTTTTGGATGAAAAACATAAAAATGTTCAAAGTTTCGTGGAAAATAAAATGTTTTTTTTTAAAGCTCCCTAAAATTTTATTTTTTCCAAACAAAGTTTGAAGCCATAGCTGCAAAATAAAAAAAAAAAAAACCAAAAAAAAAGTGCACAAATGTGCAAAAGCAAATTCTGTAAAAATGTCTAAAATGGATTTTTTCATTTTGGCCTTTTCGGTGCAATGCGAAAAAATTCATAAAAAATTGATTTTTTCAGATAATTGCAAAATATTTTCTGTTTTTAAAATGTTTTATTACTGTTCAAAACATCTATTATTTTATTTTTAAATATCGTGAAAATAACTATTTAAAAGTTGGCTGTAATATTGAGTATTTTTCTTTTAAAAAACCGAAAAATTTAAAAAGTTTAGACGTCCGCCAAAATTTTTTTTCAAAAGCTCCCTAAAATTTTATTAATGAAAAAGAAATAAGAAGCCGTTATCTTTACAATAAAAAAAAAACCAAAGGAAAAAAAAGTGCACAAACTTGAAAAAAAAATTTTTTTTTAAAGCCCAAAACATCGGTTTTTGTGTGAGAAATTGTTATTCAATACATATATTTTTCATAAACTATGTTATGATAAGTCGCTAAAAGCTTTAGTATGAAATTGTGTTTTTAATTAAAGTTGTTAGTCGTAATTGTAGGATTTGATTGCAGTATGACTTTTTTTATTAATTTCGAAAATTTGTTATATCTTACAAGTTACACAATCAGTAAAATCTTTATCAGTACAAAAAAATTAATCAGTCAGAAGGAGATTTGAACTCAGCTCGGTTGACGATTAGTGATTTGTTATCAGCAGCACATTAAACCCTTCATCCACTGACCGGTCATTTTAACTGTCTTACTGAATTA
This sequence comes from Dichetophora obliterata, assembly GCA_963920525.1. NCBI lineage: Eukaryota > Metazoa > Arthropoda > Insecta > Diptera > Sciomyzidae > Dichetophora > Dichetophora obliterata. The sequence goes on along the minus strand of OY986438.1, from coordinate 147,651,710 downwards.
TGTTTTGTTTCATAAAGTTGTTGTTTTGTCTCATGGATCTAGTTCAGTGGTGCTCATTTGCCACATAACCTACTACTGATTTAGTAACATTGGCTTAACAGGTGTGGTTCTCATTACAAAGTTTGTTTATGTTTTCAAATTCTTTTCTATTTCTTCATTCGTATGCTGCATGTTATATTCATGTCCCAGCAAACATATTTAAATATTAAATATATATATTATTAATTATGATTTATTAAATATTTTATTAGTACATACTATTGTATGTTTTTATTGTTGTTATCGTTATTAGTATTACTTTTATTGTTATTACATACATTAGTTTTGTAAACAAACTACATATCAAATAATATATTTTTTGCACATAATTTTGTTTATCATCAACCTATTGTAAAATGTTATTATGGGTTAGATATGTTTACATTTTGACGTCACGTTATTATTTCAATGCAAAGTTGGTCAGTGCAAGTGAATTTTTGTAAAAATGTTATTAAAAAATTGCAATTTAATTGTTTGCTGGATGTCAGCAAAGAAAAATAAAAAAGTGTCTACTTTACATTCATTTATTGAGCAGAAAGTGGGTAAAGTTACTATTGAAAAAGACAGGCTGGTACTTAAAATACAGCGCTTTCATTGTAAAATGGATAAATACTGGAATGAGTGCAAGAGAAATAAAGTGTATTTTGAACAAAAATATTCCAATTGGTTGAATGAGACTTTTTTGGATTTGGATCATGTAAGTTGACATGAACGTTTAAAGCTGAGTTAATATTTAAAATTAATACTTATTCAATAGCAACCTGCCAACCATGGCACTAGTAAGGTTAATTCACAACCAATGGATATATCCCCAGAAGGCTTAGTCGAACCAACAAACAGTTGTGCAGAAAATACTGACATGACACCTTCACCAACAAAAAGAACCCCAATAACTAAACGCGGCAGGCCAAAAAAAATTTTGCGAAGTCGTCAAAAAAATCCAAGAATCGTAGAGCTTCCGAGTTAATTGCCAAATATTCTTTAGAGGAGCTGGAATATGCCATTCAAAAACTAAAGCGAGGATGTAGAAAAGAAGAGGAGAATTGCTTAACGCCACCCAAAGCACTCGCCTTATGTTTGGACTTAGATCTCTCTGAGAGAAAGTACAATGTTTTACGAAATACAATTAACGACTTGCACCCAAACTGCTTTCCTTCCCTATATACATTGCGAATGTTAAAACAAAATTTAGTGCCGACCATAAACGCATCCGAAACTTCTGCTGAGGTCGATGTGAAGACGATAATGTGCAAAACTGTAGAGGGAATTTTGGATCAGTGCGATATACCGCAAGGCCTAAATACACTTCAGTTAATTGGAAAGTGGGGAATGGATGGAAGTTCTGGTCATAGCCGCTTCAAACAAACATTTTGTAACGTTGAAAACTCTGATGAATTTATGTTTGTTATTGCTTTTGTTCCGATCAAGTAAGTTTATTAAATAAATATTTGTTTTTATACATATACATATTCAAAATATTTTGTTATATATGTGAAGGTTGTTGAATATGATATCGGGAGAAGTTGTTTGGTCTAATGCAACACCATCATCAACCAGATACTGCAGACCTATAAAATTTTGCTGTGCGAAAGAAAATCCTCAACTCATCCGTGATGAATACAAAATAATAACAGAAAAATTTGAAAAACTCGAGTGCGCCGTTGTTGAAAGAAAGTCTATGGTTTTTGAAGTTTTCTTTCAAATGCATTGCACTATGATAGATGGTGCAGTCGCTAATGTACTCACAAATACGAATTCGTGCAGTAGGTGTTTCATTTGTAATGCGAAACCAACCGAAATGAACAACCTAAATACGAAATATATTCCAAATGTTGATGCGTACAAATTTGGCCTTTCTTCCCTTCACTGTTGGATACGATTTCTAGAATGCATTTTACATATTGCATATCGGCTTCCCTTTAAAAAATGGCGTGTAGGAAAAGACAATAAAGAAGAATATCTTGCCACCAAAACCAGAATTCAAAGACAGTTTAGGGAAAACACTGGTCTGTTAATAGACATGGTTAAGTCGGGTTGTGGTACTACCAACGATGGAAATACTGCTCGTCGATTTTTTTCTGATAGCCAATTGACGGCAGATATAACTGGTGTCGATAAAGAACTGATTGAATACTTTGGGGTAATACTGAGAGTCCTATCCTGTGGCATGGAAATTAATAAGGATACTTTTAAGGAACTCCTTAGAATAACAAGGAATAAGTATTTGATACTGTACGGATGGTACTACATGCCGAGTAGTGTGCACAAAGTACTAATCCACGGTTCTGATGTAATTAATTATTTTGAATTACCAATAGGTACTTTAAATATTAATTTTTTTTTCCGAAAACAATATTAACGATACTTTCATTACAGGTTCTTTATCTGAGGAAGCACTTGAAGCCAACCATAAAATTATTCGAAAGAATCGTTTGTCCCATACAAGAAAAAATTCACGTGAAAACACCAATAAGGATTTAATGACCCAGCTAATAATAATGTCAGATACATTGATCAGTTCTTACAGGCATAACGCTATTCCCAGTAAAAGGGAAAATATTGTAGATATTTCAAAATATATATTAAATAGTGATTGTGATGATGAAAATGAGCAATGTCATACATTAGAAGTATCTTCTTCCGAAAAGTCTTCCGAAGAGTAGTTCCAATATATGATAATTTTATTAAATGTTGATGAAAGTTTCTTTTTTCAAAGGTGGTACATAAATATGCTCTTGAGTCAATTTTCATTAAGTTTGACGCAATAGTTCAATTTCTACAGCCAAAAATAGTTTCGGTTTGTATGGGCGGTGTGCGATGGGCGTGGCCAATATTGATGAAATGATTTTTTTTTAAAAGGTGTTGCATAAATATGCATTTCAAACGATTTTCATGAAATTTGTGGCAATAGTTCAATTTTTACAGCCATAAATAATTTAGGTTTGTATGGGCGGTGGGCGATGGGCGTGGCCAATTTTGTCGATACTTTGAAATTTTCTTAATTCTATTATATTAGGGACTTGTGCCAAATTTTATTACCCTAGGACGACTCCTTCTATTTTTGTCCCATCGATGTACTGGGACGACGCACTGTGCGCACCCAGTACTAGCGTCTATGATGAAAATTCCATTTCGGAAAATATCCCGCTTGCTTTGTCACAGACTGTTTCTTCCGGGATACAAACAATCCTTTCATCTCAAATCTCAAAGAAAAAATAAAAAAACTAATAAGAAGCGAAAATCATCTGGATCTACTTCTCAGGCCAAGCAGCCTTCAGCACCGCTTTTGAACAGGAACACTCCAGTTACTTCCTCGTCACCTTCTAACATTCCTTCTTTGACTAATAGTTCAGTTTTGACTCCTATTGAGCCTAGAAATCTATCAAGCTTAAGGGCAGTGTCGAGGAAAAAAAATTTATTTATTTCACGTCTTCAGCCCGACACAACTGTTGAAAATGTATTGACTTTTATCAAACATAATAAATTGTTGAGTCAAAATGCATTTTGCTCATTCAAAAAATAGGCAATAAACCTTCCCATGCTTCCTTTATTCTCACAGTTCCAGCTGAAGAGTTTGCAACTGTTCTAAACTCTAATTTGTGGACTGATAATATACTCGTTACAGAGTTTCAGCCTAAGAATAAGCCTAGAGGGACGACTCAAGCCGCTCGTCAATCCCAAAAAAACTGAATAGGTTATCCCTTTACTATCAAAATGTAAGGGGATTACGCTCTAAGACGCGAGACATATTTTTAATGTTTCAGAATTTCTCTGAGGATATTATCGCACTGACTGAAACTTGGTTAAACGGAAGCATTACTGACTTAGAATTGTTTGATAGCAGTTTTGAAGTTTATAGAAGAGATAGACATGCTGACAATACTTCTGCTGTCGGTGGAGGTGTCTTATTAGCTGTAAGGAACTCCTTCGTTAGTTCCATTATTGTTATTCCCTGCTCTGCTAACATCGAACTTATATGCGTCAAGGTTGTACATTGCAATTCTAATGTATATCTTATGAATGCATACGTTCCTCCTAAGAGCAGTGTAGAAGTTTATGCAAGCCTTGCGGATTGCATAGAATATGTCATAAGCATAATTGACGTTAATGACGACATTTTATTGTTAGGTGATTTTAATCTGCCTGACTTGAAATGGGAATCTTCTGACGATGATACATATTTTTGTGCATCTAATTCGAAGACTCGCCAAGAGCATATATTTGTTGATAATATATGCTCTGACTTACAACAAGTGAGTTGTATTTATAATAGCCGTGAAAGACTTCTTGACCTGGTCTTAACTACAGATAGTAACAATGTGATTGTTGAGAGGGCCCCTCATGTTTTGACTGCTGTTGATGAATACCATCCACCATTGAGCATATGGTACAAATCAGACAGGGATAATATAGTAAAGTCTAACTCAATAGATAAAGTTTATGAATTCAATTTTAAAAAAGCTGACTTTTTGAAGTTGAATCATTTACTTCAAAGTTAACTTCATGTTATTTTAGAATATGTTAATAATAACACTCTTGAAGATTCAATTAATTTTTTTTATATGGAAATCTTTGCTATGTTTTCTCTGTCCGTGCCATATAGCCTCAAATTTACGAAAAATTGTGCTTACCCCTGGTACACAAAGGAGTTAAAGATTCTTCGCAACAGCAGGAATAGGGCATGGAAAAAATATGTCTGTAGCTTGGACTTGAATGACCTAGAAATCTACAAGCGTTTCCTGTCGTAAATTTGTGGTCTATTTGCCAATCTCTTTAAAGAGTCATTTTGTTCAGACTCTTTTAATCCTGATAAAGAGTACTTTGAATATATGAACTCTACACCCAGGGTTTCGTTGGATTCTATATCCTTTACTTCAGAGGATATTTTAAAGTATATTGGATTGATCGATGAGGACTTTAATGCTGGACCTGACGGAATTCCTGCCGCAGTGTTAACATGATGTGGTTTCATTCTAAGTCAACCACTGTCCATGTTATTCAATAAATCAATTAGCGAAAGTATTTTTCCACTTTTTTGGAAAAAATCTTTTATAGGTCCTATCTATAAAAAAGGTTGTAGGAACGATATAAGCAACTACAGGCCTATCGCGAAACTCTCGTCGATTTCAAAACTTTTTGAGCGCCTCGTGTATGATCGTGTGAAGATTCACTGTGGGAAGATCATGACAACTCGTCAGCATGGATTTGTTACTGGCAGATCCACTGTGTCTAATCTCCTCGATTTTACAATGTTTTGCTTAAATTCATTTTATTCAGGTAACCAGGTCGACTGTATTTACACTGATTTTAGTAAAGCATTTGATAAACTGCCACACAACTTAATTCTATTTAAACTAAAGTTAATGGGTTTTCCACAATTTTTTGTAAGCTGGATTCTATCGTATCTGACAGAGCGATCTAATCAAATACGATTTCGAGGCGTATTGTCAGCTGAATTTATTGCTGAATCAGGTGTTCCTCAAGGTAGCCACCCTGGTCCACTTCTGTTTATTTTAGCCATTAATGATGTAACCCACATCATCAAACACTCTCATCTACTTATCTATGCAGATGACATGAAAATATACAGAACAATAGATGCTAAAGACAATTCAGATCTGCTCCAGTCTGATTTGAAATCCTTTGAAATTTGGTGTTCTAAAAACAATATGGTTCTAAATCCAGATAAATGCCAAACTATGACCTTTTCGCGAAAAAGGAATAATTTAATTTTTGAGTATAAGATAAAAGATACAGCATTAAGTCGTGTAGATGCTGTCAAAGATCTGGGTATATGCATGGATTCTAAGCTATCGTTTAACGTTCATATTGATTACTGCCCTGTTTAGGTAAAACGAAGCCTTCGTGACAAGCTTCGTTCGTTTTCCGACGTGATCGTCCTAAATTGGGTCTTTGTAATTTTTTCTTGCGTCGTCGTCCAACATTACGTTGCTTACGTTTTTGAAATACTCCAACGTCAGTACTTGTCAAAAACATTATTGCCAGATTGTAAAAGTTCAGCATTTAGCATAAAACTGACAAAAATCTTGAAAATTGTATACATATTACTAGCATTTTTTAATAGGTGGCAATACATTTGCATCAGCTGTTTTGGCTATTGAATTGTTGACTTTTGGTAGAAATGAAACTGTTTTTTAATTGATTGTGATAGCTTATGTTCTTAAATAGATTGTGTGCACTTCTTTGAGGAGGACCGTAGAAGTTTACTTTAGCAGATGGGCGTTCCATTTTTCATCTGCTTTTGCTTTACTAGCTCCAAATCTGTTAATAGCATCTTCCATTTTCAGAACGATAATAATTTTGCTCTCGTCAAATTGTGACGTCTCGTTCGGATTTTTTTGCTTACAAAGACCCAACTTTATACTGAGGTTACGTCTTCGTTCGTTACTGAGTCAGCTGTGTTCGTTTGTGTCTGACATTCTTCATACATGGATCGAAAACAGCTGATTGCCGCCTGTTGGACGATGCTTTCGTGAAATAGACGCATCGTTTGTTTTACCTAAACAGGGCATACATTTGTAAAAAAGCATCTTCTATGCTCGGGTTTATGAAACGCTGGGCCAAAGAATTTAATAGTATGATCACAACTACAACGCTGTATTATGCAATTGTGCGACCTCACTAAGAGTATGCAAGTCAAGTTTGGTCCCCAAGTTACAATGTACATGTTGAACGTATAGAGAGAAGAACTCCAGAACTCCTAACTCTTATAAATTTTAACACTAACCGTAGAAGCAGTAGAAATGCTAACAATTTAATTTACTTACCTTTTAGTAGAACAAATTATATGGCTACTGCTCCTTTACATCGCATGAGTACCTTTGTTAACAACTGTAGCTTTTTTGATGTTAATCAAAGAGAATAAATTATATCACAGAAATTCTTTGCACAGAAATCTTTCCTTTAGAAATGTAGGACAAAAAAATGTAAACAAAGCTCAGCCAAAACAAAGCTGACAATTTTTTTGCAATTTCCTAATTTCAATAAAATATTCAAAACGATCGCAATTCTAATAGGAAGAAAAAGGCCAAAGCAATCTAAAAAGAACAAACGTATTCCCAGCTCGCTTGTGCACACATAATTTTAAAAATACCTCTGCCCGAAACAGTCAGCAAGAACGTCGGCAGAACAACATTAGCAGCGCGACGGCAGAACCCAATCTTTGTAGTCTTGAAATAATTCTCAAGAGCGAACATTGAGTTTCTGCTCCTCTTGATATAATTTATTCTCTTTGATTTGTATGCAAAACAACAACGAAGCAAAATACGTTTTCGTAAATTGGCGAACAAATAGCAGATCGAACAAATGGCAGACCAGCGTATTCGAACTGTGAATGGCCTTATTGAGATGTTTTAATGTTATTTGGGCTGGTTCTTAAGACGATCTAATGCGGAGAAAGTGCGAAAAAGCTGTAGTAGCTGAACTCTATTGTTATTTAACAACATAAAATGCATGTGTATTATTTTATTCATTTTTTTACAGGTGTTGTTCCGATCACCACTAAAATAGACGCTGCCCCAAAACAGCTGTTAAACATTATCAGTTGCAAGCGCACGGCTGGTTGTGTCACTGCAAGCTGCAGCTGAAAAAAGGCTGGTCTTTTGTGCTCAGCAGTATGCAAGCACTGCGTGGGCACAGCATGCGAAAACTTCCCTCAGCCTGACACCAAGGAATTCGACATTGATTACGAAAGTGAGGAGCCCACTGACCTTCCCCTTTCTCCTTCACTAAAGGTGCCATGGACCCCGACTATGACGACAACGACGAGGAAGGTCCGGCAGCCCCCAAGCGCTACAAGGTTTTCGCAGCCCAAAAATTATCTGCCTGCAATCAAAATAAATAAATAATTTTTTTTTTGATTTTAGCTTTGATCGGCTGTATCTCCGTAAATTAGGTCCGAAAACCTAGCTCACCAACGAACTTTAAGGAAATTGAATGCTTTTCAACTTTGTCATGCAATTGGTGTACACAAAATGTACTTAGTTTAAGAGATATAAGCGAAAAACTGAAAGGGCCAGAAAATTTCGACATTTTTGCCCCTCCCTAAATCAACAAAGGGTCCTCGAGGTCAAAAACTTTGGATAGTTTTCCTAGTGTACCCCCAAGCAAACCGTTAAAGTTCCATTAAGTTCGGAATACTTTCCAGCTACTCTAAACTTTTTCGATATGTCACACAGTAGACTGAGCCCATACAAAAGATGGACAAAAATAGAAGGAGTGGTCGAATTATCGAACAACCGAGTAACAAAGTAACAACGTTTACTCAGAAAAAAGTTTATTGCAATATGAGAAAAAAAGTCATCATATTTAGAGAAAAATGGTACTGACTTTGCTCCAGAGAATGCTTTTCTCTAAATGTGATCCCAACAATTACCTAAAAATGTTGAAAAACTTCAATGAAAAAGAGGAATATTTTCTCATCAATAAAGACACTTTTTCTGAAAACAGAAAAATATTTCTTTATAACAGGTTTAACCGTTTTCTTTATTGTGTAAATTTTTCCCGAAAACAGACAAATATTTATTACATTTTTTAGTTATTAAATTTTAATAAATATTTCCTTTAAATTGCGTTTATAGTTTCTCAGAAAAAAAGAACACTTTTTCAAAAGCAAGATATATTTTCTTAAAATTGGTACTATTGTACATATTTATTTATTGCGTAAATTTTTTCTCTAAAGCGATAAGTATATCTTCAATTAAGATTAAAAATTTATAATGTGAAACATTTGTTTTAACTCAGTTTCACGCAAAGTAAAAAGTATTAAAATGGTACTGTGATGAGTTTGTAAAAATATTAGTTAAAAATATGTTCAGAGGTAGAGGCATTTTATTATTGTTGTGGCATTGTTTTTCGAGGCCCCTTATAAATATTATAGAAATTTCTTCTGAAAAACGATTTTATAAATGCATCCAAAGAACTAGTGGTAATAAGCTACATCGCTTTGTGTAGCTTTGTTTAATAAAAAAAAAAAGTCCTTTGGAGAGAACAATCGCCATAATATGCACAATATTCAACACTTGCTTTTCACAACATCACAACATCACTCACTCGCTCTCACGCTCTCTATTTTTTTGTACCTAATAAATGTATCGTTTTTAAAAAAGACTTTTTTATTTTTGAGAAAGGATTTATTTTTATTGAAGAAAATATTTCGCATAGTGAATTGTTTATCTACAATAAAAAAAATTTTTCATTTTCTATACATTTTTTTCTAAAAATGAAAATTTTTCAGTGTAAGAAAAATACTTATCATTATTAGAGACATGAAATATTTCCATTTCTAACAAGTGAAGAAATATTTCTTCGAATATGTGATTATCGAAAATAGACATTTTTTTATCAGAAAAAGATAGATATTTTTTTCTGAGTGTAGCAAGCCTGATAATTTTTCGTTAGTTGGTAAAATACGAACAGCTGTTCCATATCTTGAATTTTATGAAATTGAAAAGCATTCAAAAGTAAATATTGAAGTCTTCGTGAAAAGTAAATATTTCGACTTTTATAAATTTTTAGCAATTGTAACATACGTAAAGCAAAATCAGCTGTTACTTAACAACAATTAACAGGCTAACGAGATTAAACAAAAAGGTGTATTCACAGCAAACAATTTTAACGAACTAACCAATTAACAAACTAACGAGTTCGATGGGAATTAGAGATGGACGCGTGCCGTGCTTTTTCCGTGTCACGCTGTGTACGGGCCTAAAAAAATAACTTTGTGCTTTAGAAAAGCGAAGTCGTTCGTGCTTTTCCGTGTTCGTGAACTAAAATTTTACTACTTTCACTTTAGCAACTATGTTTTTATTTTACCAAAATTCATATGTTATTTGAATTTGAAAAAAAATTCTACTGTTGTAATTCCAATATTTTAAAGTTGAAACATAAATTTAAAAAAATATGTGAATATTTTCATAGCTACTTTGCAGAGTTCTAAATTGTGCTTCTTCGTGCGTGCTTGTGAGTTTTCGTTCAAGTGTGAAAAATCAAGTTCGTGCGTGCCCGTGCAAATAATAGTCATGCTCGTGCGTGTTCGTGCCTCAAAAATGTTGCATGCGCCCATCTCTAGTGTGAATAGCACTAATGAATTTCAAGAAAATATTCAATAAGTGCATAGCCCGAGTTAAATAGTTTTTTAAATTCAATTTGAATTCCTTTATATCCTACTAACTTGGAAAAGTAATAGTAGGGGTATTTATGAGTTGATGTGAAACGCAGTTGCGAAAATGCAAGATTGCGAACTTACATAGCATTCCAACAATAAACACATTAGAAGCAATTTGTCAAATCTTCTTGAATTACGCACTGCCCAAACCAGTGGCGTAAAACGCGGGCCCGTAGAGCCCACATTGCGGGCGGGTGCAACTAAGCCAGGGGCGCCCTCAAGTTCCTTGATGAAAATGATAAATTAAATGGAGAACGACACACAGTGTAAAATAAGCGGCCGAAAGTATAGTATATCAATGTTTTAATTTTTTCCAATTTTTTATAGCTTTCAATAGAATATATCTTGGGCGAAAAAATCAAAATGATTTTTTTTTAATAGTTGCAACCGTTTCGTTATGACAAGCTGTTAAAGTTGCATTTTTTTAAAAAAATTTAATTTTTCTTGTTATTCACATTTTATTTAATCTAATTTTTTTTTGTGTATCAAAACAAAGTTTAAAATTTCTTATGTCTGGCAAATTACTGTTTTTGCTTACATTTTTAACATATGGTTTGAATCTTATCATGAAAGTTAACACTAAAAGCGGGATAAAAATTTTTAAATATTCAATTTTTAAAAATGTTTAAAAAATAATTTTGAAAAAGATTGACTACAGTTTTTCACGAAAAAATTATTACAACTGCGTTACACCAAATCCAAAAAAATTTCTTACTATTACCTACTAAAACAGAAGATATACATTTTTCCTTATAGTGACCTGTTTAGTTAAACTTTGAGATTTATTTGATGTATGGCAGTTGATTACTTTTCAAAATTTCGACTTACAAAAACACAAAACAACTCAATTTTTAAAAATTCCTTGCTGATTAAGGCCTGAAAAAGCTTACAAATTTAAACAAAAACGTTGTTAACTTGTGTTGGTAGTATTTTTCAAGGCTGAATTGCTAAAATATTATTTATGGGAGTGGCATTCGCCTATGAAATTTTCCATTTATCTATTATCACAAAAGAAATTGATGTAGTACTTCAAGACTTAATGAAGTTTCAGGCAAAAATGGGTTTCGTTTAAATGGGAAGTGGGTGTGGCAGAGGACGGATTTGTGTAACTTTCTCAAGATTTCTTAATTTTGCCAAGCAAGATATTCGTGCTAATTCTCATAGCTCTACGAACACTCCTTCTCTTTTTGTGATATTCCAAGAATGGGGACGTTACACTCTGCGACGTTTGTTTCCAAAAAAATAAAGTTATACCAAAGAATTTATTTCCTTCGCAAATTATTATTGTTAAAAATTAATAACAATAAATAAAAAATAATTTAATAATTTGTCCTTAAATAAAATTTAAGTCACGTAACTACGATTTCTCAAGGTGCAATAATCGATGTGAAAAAATTCGATTTTTTTGAGCAAAAGGTTTTTGAGTCACCTTTGTTTGGCAAAACTCGATTATGGTCGAAGTCGATTTACCCGTTATCTTTCATATTTTTAGCAAGTCAGCTACTGATGTTATTTTAATCATTCAGTTGGTCATATTTTGTGACGTAAGTCAATATCTTTAGTTAACAGGTAACGTCAAATACAAAACATTTAAGGTACTATTTATTACAGTGTGTAAAAAATTAAAAATCAATTTTGGTTTTTCGTTAGAATATGGTTCTGTTAGGTCTTAAGAACCCGTATACACAATTTTAGAAAAGAATATCAAACAGAAAAAAGTTTAAACATACATTATATTTGCATATCGCGTAATATTCAAGAACCTTTAAATCTTTAATCGCGTTTTTCTCGAAACAAGGTTTTTCGAATTGGCTTCTAAGATATCTGGAGTTCTACTTGATCGATTTCGATGAATCTTGATTCATTGTGATCTTTATAGACTCTGTTAAGGCAATAAACCTATAAAAAGCCAAAAAACTCATATTTTTTTTGTATAGCAAAAAAGGAGTTTTTTTGTACATTTTTTTTCAACGCGTGCCATTTTTTAATTTTAATTTTTTTTTTACGAACTTTGAGTGCTCAACGACAACCTTTAACTTAGGAATGCACTTTGATTTTTTACTTTCAGACGCTTTGTAAATGCTGGAGACGAGAAGTCAATTGCAAAAATTTTTTAAACACGATAACTTCAACGCGCAGTAGGAAATTAACAACAACTATGAAGACAAAAAAATTTTTTTTTATTTTCTCATGAATAGTTCTTCATTATGTAAGAAATTTGAATCATTAATAATACTAGGTAACAAAAATTAATAAAAAAAGTGTTTTTTATAGCTACATACTGTAATTGTACCTTAAATTTAACATCTTAAAATTATCATTTCACCAAAGGGAATTATTGATCTCATTTTTCAAACTTTAAGTTAGTTTAACGTTTTTAAATAATTAATACCTATATGTTTTCTTTTACCTAATTTGTGATAAAATCCTATAATATTTTATTATATAAATTGTATTGTATTTGATATTATAAAAAGTATTTTTTACGTTATTGCTATTTTTTTAACAAATTTCATTAAAATAAAATATAAATTTATTTATAAAATAAGATATTTTTAATATATAACTGTTGCAATAAATGATTACTAGAGAGGATAAAAATATGCATTTGCATCGTAATGTAGGATTTAAAAACATAAAGTCTTCGAAAAAATTTTGTTTAAAAACAAACAGGTTTTTAGTGAGTATGCGAGTAAACTTTCGCCGAAGAATTATCAAACTTAAGATATTGGCCGGCAACATCTTGCAATGCTGAACGTAGTTTCTCTGCATATTCATCGTTTTTAACTGAAAAACGTAGAAATTTTTTAATGGAGAATTTATAGCAACACTTGGTAGTTTATTATCATTCTAAAATTTGAAAAATATTTAACTGCATTTTATATTGTTTTTTTAAGTTAATTCAATAGTAACAAAGAGACTGAAAACGAAGTTGCTCAGTATAAATTAATATTATTTTTAAGTTTTTACGTTTATTTAAAAAACAGGTTTTTTTTACTTTATATAGGTATACGTAAGAAATTCAACATATTAAAACGCTTAAAGCAAATGTTATTTCAAATATTTATAAGATTGGAAATATATATTCCGTTCCAAAATATGTACATTTTATTTTATTTTTCTCTTAAAGTATTTTTATCGAGCATATTTTTAGATTCATCGAGCATATTTTCGATTTTTTGTGCTTTTTAATGCGCATAAATCAAGTTTTATCGTGCACATTTTTATCCTCTCTAGTGATGACTATTGAATTGAAAAAGTCTCTTCTTGTTCTCTTTTTTTTGTTAAGAGTTCTCTTGTTTTCTCCTACGCTTCTAGTAACCTAACATAGTTTTACTCTAAAAGTAAATAGCAGGGCGCTATTAGAAAACTGCGGGCGAGCGCACAAAATATAGTTACGCTACTGGCCCAAACCTATTGCGAGAACGCACAAGCAGTAGTTTTTGTTTTGTTAATTATTTTGCATATTTATAACGATTGTGCTTATTTTTACATATTTTTAACTTTTCGAACAGATTTTAGCTTGTAATCGGGCAAATTTTGATACTTCCTTCACATCTGGCAACATTGTAATTTCTTTGATATTATATATATTTATAAAGAGATATTATATTATATATGTATAAAAAATAGTTTGTTTAAAAACTCACAGACAATGGATCCATACGCCGAAAGTCTCCTTCCGAACGAAGTCCCTTATTTTAAATGGTGCCCAACTACATCCTGCGATATCGAGCGGTCTTTCTCACAATACAAAACATTGTTGGCTGAAAATCGTAGAAAATTTCTTTTTGATAATATACAAATGCATTTAATTGTTCAGTGTAATCGCTGAATGCAATACACTGTTTTTGCTATAAGCACCATATAAAATAATGGACTTCGTCCGGAAGGAGACTTTTGGCATTGGCTTCGAGCTACCAAACAAAATATTCATTAAATGATTAAAATAGAATTAAATTTTTACTTTATAATTAAAATTATAATTTATTTAAACTGAAATATTTACTTTTACGCCTTGAAAGGGCTATTGTTTTGTTTTTTTTTATGAACTATTGAATAAAATTTTGAATAATAAAACTCCGACTTCTAAATTTTTCGTGCTTATTTGATGGCATATTTTGCCATTTTTTAGAGCATATTAGCATACTTATTTTAGATTTTTTCGGGCATATTTCTGTCTTCCCTGGTCATAACGTTACACTTTTGTTTTCAGCAAGTTCACTTAAAATAATTGTGAATGTTATTGATTTCTCGCAACTACATATATGATACAAAGTAGTAGTGTAGTAGTATAGATACTTAAGTACTAGAATATCACTACAATAGTAATATTACCGGCAACTATGGGTGTAAGCTGAACGATTTTCGTTTAAAAAATTTTAAGCTAAAAATTTTTGTTTGAAATCAAAGAAATTTTTTTTAAAATTGTTACTGTTCCTCTCTTGAAAAAAGCTCTTTGAACAAAAACAAAATTTGCCAATATTTATCCACACAAAGCTTGCTGGAAGTTGCATAAATTTGAATATGTTTGCGTTTTTTTTATCTCAAGCCAGCAAAAATTTGGCATCAATTTTTATATGTCTGCAACATCACTTAAAAGTGCATCGAGTGCAATTTATGTTTAGTTTTGTTTATTTTTACTTTTTCTCTTATTGATTGCGTTTATTTGCAGATGTATTCTGTTTTTAGCACGATTTTGTTTTGATTGTCATTTTCGCTGACAATGCATACATGGTCAGAGGAACTCTCCGACAAAGACTCTTGAATAAATGTAGGCACAATCTTTTTGCTGTCAGCTAAAAAAGATGTAGTTGTAGTGATGCTAAACAGCTGATTCATGTTTAGGCTGTTCTCAAACAGAAATGAGGTTGCAATATATTTACTGTTCATTGGACATATAATTTTTATTGCATAATTAAGTTGCAACATTGATGTTCACGCGTTAGTACGCAAAATATCTTGCATTTTCACACTCTTGCAATTCGCAACAACCCGTGAATACCCCTAGTATTTCTATTAGCTTATACTATTCAATGAGCAATATTTGCTTGCTTGTTTGCTTTTTGTGAATGAGTTTTGGGTGACCATTCGGATATTTGACTGATTTAGGTGGCCAAAATTATTTTATTCGGCAAATACATGCTTACTTATTATTCAAGTCTGTTATTTGATTATTAACCTGTACCACCATTGGGACATATTCAACACTATTAAACATTGCAAAAATTTGTTTTTTTTTCTATCAAATCTGTGTTTTATAAAATTGACTTTTGGCAGCCGTAATTGATCAAATAGCCTTATTTGCATCCCGAAAAGTGTTCACATCCGAAGTAAAATCCCGGAATTGGAAAAGTGTGATTCTGCTGACATCCCTTATAAGGACATTATGGCCTATGCAAGTCGACCAAATATATAATTAAATAAAAATAAATAAATGAAAAACTATTAAAAACTCTGCAATAGTCATAACCAGGGAAGACAATTATATGCAAATGCATATAATATATGCTTTTGCATATTTGGACGTTTTGTTAATTATTTTGCATATTTATAACGATTGTGCTTATTTTTACATATTTTTAACTTTTCGAACAGATTTTAGCTTGTAATCGGGCAAATTTTGATACTTCCTTCACATCTGGCAACATTGTAATTTCTTTGATATTATATATATTTATAAAGAGATATTATATTATATATGTATAAAAAATAGTTTGTTTAAAAACTCACAGACAATGGATCCATACGCCGAAAGTCTCCTTCCGAACGAAGTCCCTTATTTTAAATGGTGCCCAACTACATCCTGCGATATCGAGCGGTCTTTCTCACAATACAAAACATTGTTGGCTGAAAATCGTAGAAAATTTCTTTTTGATAATATACAAATGCATTTAATTGTTCAGTGTAATCGCTGAATGCAATACACTGTTTTTGCTATAAGCACCATATAAAATAATGGACTTCGTCCGGAAGGAGACTTTTGGCATTGGCTTCGAGCTACCAAACAAAATATTCATTAAATGATTAAAATAGAATTAAATTTTTACTTTATAATTAAAATTATAATTTATTTAAACTGAAATATTTACTTTTACGCCTTGAAAGGGCTATTGTTTTGTTTTTTTTTATGAACTATTGAATAAAATTTTGAATAATAAAACTCCGACTTCTAAATTTTTCGTGCTTATTTGATGGCATATTTTGCCATTTTTTAGAGCATATTAGCATACTTATTTTAGATTTTTTCGGGCATATTTCTGTCTTCCCTGGTCATAACGTTACACTTTTGTTTTCAGCAAGTTCACTTAAAATAATTGTGAATGTTATTGATTTCTCGCAACTACATATATGATACAAAGTAGTAGTGTAGTAGTATAGATACTTAAGTACTAGAATATCACTACAATAGTAATATTACCGGCAACTATGGGTGTAAGCTGAACGATTTTCGTTTAAAAAATTTTAAGCTAAAAATTTTTGTTTGAAATCAAAGAAATTTTTTTTAAAATTGTTACTGTTCCTCTCTTGAAAAAAGCTCTTTGAACAAAAACAAAATTTGCCAATATTTATCCACACAAAGCTTGCTGGAAGTTGCATAAATTTGAATATGTTTGCGTTTTTTTTATCTCAAGCCAGCAAAAATTTGGCATCAATTTTTATATGTCTGCAACATCACTTAAAAGTGCATCGAGTGCAATTTATGTTTAGTTTTGTTTATTTTTTCTTTTTCTCTTATTGATTGCGTTTATTTGCAGATGTATTCTGTTTTTAGCACGATTTTGTTTTGATTGTCATTTTCGCTGACAATGCATACATGGTCAGAGGAACTCTCCGACAAAGACTCTTGAATAAATGTAGGCACAATCTTTTTGCTGTCAGCTAAAAAAGATGTAGTTGTAACAATTTAATACGAGAAAAATTTTACATTTGCATCTTTATACAATACATGTGTGTAAAACAGATATATGTGTTTGAAAGCATTTCTCGCACAAAAAAATTTTCTTCTAAATTTTGATAACGTTGAAGTTAAAACTTTATTATAGGATGTTAAGAATTTAGGTACAGTCGAGTAACATTGAAGTATTTGAAGATACATATTAACGTACAAAATATTTTGATACAAAGCTTTTATGGGGTGCACCCTGTATATACAGTGTTCGTGTATTCGTTTTCCCAACGATGGAGAAGATACACTTGTGTTTTGCATTTTTATTCCAATTTTTCAAAGCAATTGACATGCAATGAACAAATGTTGCAAATTTTTTTGACAGTTTATTGACACAAGTGTTCACTTTTGAATAATTGCAACTATTTGCAGTATGTTTGTGTGATTTTGTATAAAAAACTATATCTAACAAACTTAAAGATGTTTTTAAATGCAAGCTGCAAGTGGAAAATCTCGATAAAAATAATGTGAAAAATTCTAAATAAAACTAGTATGGAATCATCTTCGGCTGTGTCATAGTTAAAATTCTCCCAAGCCGCTTATGTTGTTTGTGGAAGTATCATAAGGTTGTAAAGATTTTATTATTTCGATGAATTCTGTTTGTATGGAGAATAACAGAAGAAATATTTAAGTGTTTAAGTAGAGAAAAGGGAAATATTTAAATTACACATACTATACTTAGATTACGTATGGCTTATAGATAATACAAATAGTTTTGAAAAAGGTCGCAAAGCCTCGGAATTCGGTATTCGATCACAATTTACACGTGGCGTTTTCCTGATCACATGTTATGGGCATTAGAAAAGGGGCGTGGACCCTCCCACACAACCTAAATTTTCAATATTGAATAGCTTTAGAGTTATAGGTCGCACAGCCTCGGAATTCGGTGCTCGACCACAATTTACTCGTGCTGTTTTACTTATAACATCTTATGGGCGTTGGAAAAAAGGGCATGGCACCTCTTAGTCTGCGGACAGAGTAAACGCTGAAGCAGACAGGCAGGCAGGCAGACACAGGCAGGTAACTACTTAGTAAATAAGCCGTGCAGAGTGAATGCGAGCAGGTCAGATTAGATCAGTGCGAGAAAAAGTTTGGGGGGATTACGATTTCCGTGGCCCCTTGATTTGAGTATGCAATTTTGAAGTACTCTTTGAGAAAATAAGATTCGCCGAAGTATTTATCGATAAATCGTTTAGTTATCGAGATATCGATTTTTCAAAAAATGTTTACTCAACGCAACCAATATATAAATTCGGCTAGATTTTTGCTAATATTGTCCGATCTGAATGATTTAGGTGTAATTCGAAAGATATTTAAAATGTTTTCAATATTGAATGAAAAAAATATAGTTCTGCCTTTTACAAAATGTACTTTTTCTGTAAAAGGAGCCAGAAAGCCTTTTATCAAAGGTTATTTGTTGTATTCTGAAGTACATATTGATATATTTCCTAATTTTCCTATTACTTTATAAAAAAAAGTGGCTCTGCCTTTTACAAATTGCACAATTATTTGTTGTTTTAATGATACCCAAATTATACCGATCGGTCATATATTAGCGTAGATATAGTCGAATTTACATTTAGACTTCTTTTAGTAAATTTTTTGAAAAATCGATAACTCGATAACTAATCGATATATCGATAAATCCTTCAGTGAAGGATTTCAGTGGATAGGATATTTCAGTGAGAAACATCCTTCATCTTATTTTCTCAATGAGCTCTTCAAAACTGCATATTCAGATCTTGGGGCTACGGAAATCGTAATCGTGCCAAAATTTTTTTATTTTTTTTCCTTATTGCTTTCTATTTTGCATCATCCGCTAATGGCGTTTATGAAAAATTATTATTTTCTATACATAAATAGCACACTCTCTTCGTGCCACAACTCAAAAAATGTAATTTTCATTAAGAGCAAAGAAACAATTTTTTTCTTCAAGGGACTCATTAAAAAAAAAAAAAATTATTTTTTTATTTAAAGACTAAGAATATGTGTACAAAATTAAGATATCCGATGCATATGATCACAAATAGTCTTACACGAAAAAGTATATATGTAAACATTTTGAGTTGTGACTCTTTTGAAGAGAGTGTGCGATATGTTGTGCCACTATAGATTTGCACTGAGATTTTCAAACTAAAATTAGCGTTTTCTTCGGTGGCTAGAAATGTTCCATTGGTCGATAAGATAACTCTCCAGAAATTTTATCCAAATCGGACACCGATAAAGTAAGGCTCATTGCGATTTAATCTTATTACATTGGTATAAAGGGCGAATATGAGGTGTTTCGTCATTAAAATGTGTATTAAAGTCCTGTAAACTAATTAAATAATGTTTTACTTTAATCAAAATTAGATTCAAATACCTTTACAACATGTCATCAGTGAGAAAAATCGGATGAAAATTACCAGAGTTGTGATATTTTACTTTTCGAAAAAATTCTATTTTCTTTCCTGATGTAATAAAAAAAATCGTAAAAATCCAAATTTTAAGAAATGGCAATGAATGTTGTTAAACATTTTTCTGAAACAACGTTCAATACAAATGCAAAAAATTGTGTCATTAATTTGAATAACTTGGTCGTTATGGAATTTTTTATTAGAAGTGGACCCTTTTGAAAATGTCGAGTTAGAGTACTTTTACGAAAAAATTCTCAAAAATTCAAAAATGCAAAATGTTAACCAAGAACAACAATAATGCTTAAAGCATAGTCTTGAGCTATTTTGTGCATAAAATTAAAAAAAGAAAAATCCTAAAAAAGAGTTATAGCTGGTGAAACTTGATTTTTTTACCAAAAATCCGAACATAAAAAAAAAATCACAGAAAATTCATAAAAACTTTATATCTCATTTGAAATGACTTTAAAATTATGCTTTTTAAATATTTTTGATTTTTGTATTACCAAAATTTTGGAACTTGAGGGCTGCCAACATATAAGTCCCTGGTTTTACTGTTCAAAATATTAAAAAAAAAATTCAAAACCAAGCAATTTGATTTTTTATTGTTTTATTTGTTTTATATGTATTTCTTTTGTTTCTTACATGCCCAACAATTGTCCATTCGATCAATCTATCAGTTTCGCGTGCACAACTTATCTCCAACAACAACGCAATCTTAATGGACGTTAACCAAATTTGTCAATACCCACCAAAAACAACCCTCACACGCACATAAACATGTGCGCGGTCGCTGCTGTTAATGTTTGCTTCGTTCAACACGTTGTTGTTGTTGAATGTTTTTGTTGTAATTGGTTTTGTATTCTAAGGATAATAAGAAAACGCAGTTTCCTTGAAAAATTACAAAAAACAACACAAAAAGAACAAATTCAGTTGCGAGAAACCTGCGCCAACCTGCGCCAACCTGCGCCAGCCTGGTTTCTCGCAACGACCTGATCTGATCTGATCTGACCTGCCTGCTTCCACTCTGCACACTTCGAGCAGGTTTATATGAAATCGTATGAAGCGAGTTTTCTCGCACTGGAACAAGTAAGCAAAACTGCCTGCCTGCCTGTCTGCTTCAGCGTTTACTCTGTCCGCAGACTTACACGATATTGCATAGCTTTGGAGTTATAGGCCAGACAGCCTCGGAATGCAGCATTTGAACTCAATTTTCATACATAAACAAATTAATAGGAAAAGTCATATAAAATAATTTTTTATTTTGTACTGAGTTTAAAGTCGGTTTGTTTTCTTCATATCTAGAGAGTATGATAAATTTTCGAAATAATTCTACCCATTCTTGTAACGAATTCTAGTACCCAGTGTCAATATTATTCGAGATACAGTGTTTTTTTATAGTGACACGCCCTTTGAAGAATTCCAATTGTTATCGTGTTTTGTTATAACTAGTGTCAAACCGAAACCGGAATTTTGGCGGAAACCGAAACCGAATATTCGGCCATTTCATAATATTCGGCCGAAACCGAAACTGGTTATTAATATGAAAATTTAAGTTATTACAAATATTTTTTTTTTATTAAAAGGAAACAAAAGTACTTTAATACTCATACAAAAAAATTAATATTAAAAAGTTTTATTTGAATATTAAAGTTTGTAGTAATTTATTGAAATTTACTATAATAATAAATGAGGTAATTTTTTATTTTTTATTACAAAAGTATTGCATAATTTATATCTTCCGTACATTTTTATATAACTGCAAAATAAAGTATTTTCGTTTTTTTTAAAGGTTTAGTATTATAAAAATTGAAATATTTCGTTTTCTTTGCCTTTATTCCACACACACATAATTCGTTCGGAAGTTCAACTATCAATTTTTGGCTTCAGTACTGAGGCCGAATTGCCGAAACTGGCCGAAACTAACAAAAAGGGCCGAAACCGGCCGTAACCGAAACCGAAACCGAACATTCGGTCGGACACTAGTTATAACTCTTCATACTCTTGTACTGAATTTGAGTACCTTAGTGCCATTATTAACTGACATAGTTTTTTTTAATAGTGACATGCCCTTTGTCGAACTCCACCTACTTTCTTGATACATACATAATCTTGTACTGAATTTCAGTACCCTAGCAAAAAGCGTACTTTTGAGAAAACAAAACAAACAAAAATCTTCATTAATTTCAAATAATGGAATTTTTTATTTTATTTCAATATAAAAAGTTATATTATGAATTAAACTGTAAATTAAATAAAAATTATACTTATATTATGGTTAGACGAAATTATTTTTTTTTCAACTTTGCCGCTCACATTCCCTTATGGAGTGTCATTTGACATTCCCTTTGACATTCCCTTATGGAGTGTCGGGTATGACAATCCTGAGTCATTGCTCTTGTTTTTAATTATAAAGGTCCGCCATATAACTTTTTTTTTTTTGAAAATTCTATAAAAAAAAACTACTGAATATTTTCTCAAATTTCTTTTTTTATTTGAAAGTACAATTCTTCCGGTTAATAATGGAAAATAATTTTATTCAAATAGCTGCCTCGACTGGCCATGCAGTAGCCTACACGATCGGTCCAATTTTTAAGCACATTATCGATTGTGTGCAGCTGTATTTCACCAATGGCTTCACGAATATTGTCCTTTAAAGCGTCAGTTGTCTCTGGCTTGTCGACGTAACACTTATCTTTAAGGGCACCCCACAAATAATAGTCCAACGGTGTCAAATCGCAGCTCCGAGGTGGCCAAACGACATCAGCTCTGCGATTGATAATGCGATCTTCAAAAACAGGGCGCAAAACATCGAGTGTAGCTTCGGCTGTGTGGCACGTAGCGCCGTCCTGCTGAAACCAAATGTTGCCAATATCCTTCTCTTCAATTTTTGTGAACAAAAATTCGTTCAACATGGCCCGATAACGATCGCCATTGACTGTAACGACCACTCCTTGCTCATTTTCGAAGAAAAATGGCCCAATTATGCCTCTAGACCAAAATCCGCACCAAACAGTGACTCGTTTTGGGTGCAGCGGCTTTTCAATGTATGCGTGCGGGTTTTTTGTGCCCCAAATGCGAGAATTTTGCTTGTTTACATACCCGTCAAGATCAAAATGAGCTTCATCTGAAAAGATGATTTTTTTGGCAAAATCGGCATCTTCTGTAAGTCGATCGCAGTCCCACTTCTCAGCGTTGTTCAAGCGTATACACAACCATATTCGTTCAGCGGAAGGATAAAACTAATTATCTGTCAAATCAGACATGAGCTAAGTGTTACCATTCACGAAATAAGCACTAGTTGAAAAAAAAAACGTTATATGGCGGACCCTGTATTTACGTATATCGGATATCTTGTCTACACTAGCCCTCATAGCTACAGACAAGTTTCCGGATCATCCTAAGTTTTGAAAATTTTTTTTGTGAAAAGTGTTATCATTATGATTAAAATATTAACTGAAAAACAGTGTTTTTCTTACAGTGACATGTCTGTTTTGGATTCGCACAACTTAAATAAAACAACAATCTTTCTCTATGTTTGGCAACAGACTGATAAAACCGATTGCATGTCAGCAGGGCTGCCGTTGATACCTATTTTAGATACTTTGGCAGTAGTATTGAATTCGATATAAAAATAGTATCGAATCCGATACAATGCCCTTTGTCGAATATCGCCCACTTTTTTCAAAGTGTTTTGTAATAATTTACACATTCTTGTAACAAATTTTATTACCCTAGTATCAATATTATTCGAGATACAGTGTTTTTCTAATATTTCCACGCCCCTTTGTACAATAACGCCCACTTTCTTGACCGTAATTTGTCTGAGGACGAAATCTGGAGATTATGCGGGATGAGAAAGCAGTTTGAAGGGTAATTCGTGCAATTTGACCATGGCACAGTGGGTTGAAATCCCAAAAAATGGAGATTAATTAATTCACCTAGAAGTCGGAGGGAATTTTTGACTTTTGTTTTAGTTAGATTGGCTACAAATAAGAAAAAAATTCTGTTTGTCCGTCCGTCTGTCCATCTGTCCGTCTGTCCCTCTTTCGATATGATCCAAGTCGTAATTTTGAAGCTATCGTCATGAAAGTAGATATTTAAGCTTGTATCTTAAATGTACAGATTATGTTAAAAAATTAGCTTAATCGAATGAAAACCACGCCTACCTCCCATACAGAGTGACTTTATTTTAAACGTAAAATCTCTTCAAAATCTACAAAAATGAAAAAAATGCCATGTAATTTGCACGTAAGTTTTCCTCTTCAATATAGATTCTTACTATGAAATTCGGCAAAATTAGATGAAAAACACGATTGCTTCCCAAACATAATGACGTCATCTAAATAGAAAAACTTTCATAAATTCCTCAAAAATTAATACATTGCATAATATAAATAATTTTTATAATCAAAATGCATTCTGAATTTTAAATTCGTAGAAAGTGACGTCATCAATATAATAAAAGTTCAAAACTTCGGCCCAGTCGAAAATCATTCCTTATTAGTTTTTTTTTTAAAAAAAAATTCATAACAATATAATATACGAGTAGCAAAAATTTATGAGTTTGTTAATATTTCTCCTGATACCCAAAGTCGTCATACTCTTCTGCATCGACCTCGTCACTTTCATCATTGTCACATGAAAAAACAAATTAAAGACAAGAGTCTTTGTTTTTGTAAGAGTGACTATTATCACGATTTTTGAAATAAAAAAGATTCGAGTAAAAACGAGCAACTTTTTATTACTGAATATGGAAGCTTAGATATTGAAGTTTAATACAAAATTTTCATTTCTACTTGATGATACGGTATCCTTATTTAAAACATCACATATATTTCGAAAATAGCGCAAACTTTGACATATTTTAAACAATTTTTTTTCATATTTCTACACAATTATTTTTAACCACTATTTTTATAATCACGCTTAAATACCTGGAGTTAAAGGTTTCAAAATAAAAACATCACTTTTGATATACAAAAAAAAATAATTTTTTAACTATGTCAAATTTCAATTTGTTGAACTTATCGCAAGAAAACTAAAAATTTCTGAACCTTAGGGCTATGCAGCAAGAAAACTAAAAATTTCTGAACTTTAAGGCTATGCAGCAGAAAAAGTAAACATTATATAACATTGAAATTTTCAGTAGTGATGTACAATTTTGTGCTCTTTAATCGAGTAGTAAAAATTTTCAAAAAAACAAATTTTCATTTTTCAATAAATCTCCACTTTTTTCAATTTCAACCCTCTGTGTATGGTTTCGAACGATTTGTGAGCTGGTGCATTGTCTTGCAAACATATGATTTTTTTTTTCCATAAATGGGGTCGTTTGCTTGTAATTTCGTTCTTTAATCAGTCCAATAAATTGCAGTTATAGTCACTGTTGATAGTTTTTCCTTTTCTCAAATATTCCATGAGCAAAATGCCCTTGAATCAAAAAAAAAAAAGACACCAACACCTTGACGCCCTTGTGTCAATTTTATTCGAGATTCAATGCATAGCAATATTGCCACGACCATTTGTCGAATACCGCCAACATTTTTAAATGGGCACCTCCGTGCTCAATGTCTCTATCATTTAACAAAAAACTACGGCAGTTGAGTAAGTGCTTTAGGAGTTATCGATGTACATTAGACCTGTCCAAAATGTTCAAAATGATTTTTTCAACTTAGTTTTTCCACTTTATATATCCTTGGGTCAAAATAATAAGAACTGCATAAAAAAAAATAAAAAAAGTTGTACCAAAACTCAGCGCAACGCACCTGAAGTCAGGACTTGAGTGTTCCGCGATATGACGAAAAGTACGGTTACAAAATTACAAATTATGTTTGAACTTAATTTTTGGTTTTTTTAAGTTTAAAAGCAGATATCTTTTGTTTTAATTAGTTAATCTATTTGTGAAAAAAAATTGGAAAAAATAAAGATGGATACTTTTTTACAGCATCCGAAACATGGAATTTCACAATTTTCATTATGAAGTTCAGTTTTTGTTGCCTCCTATTTTCGAAATATTACTCCATCGGGTATGTGCAATTTTTTTTATATTATTCTGTGGACTATTGGCTTTAAAAAAATTGGGGTTGAAAATTTTTTTAAGTAATTATAGTGGGGTAGAAATTTTTTTTAAAAAACTCAATCAAATTTTTCTTTTTTTTTTTAAAATATTTGTTTTTATTATATTTTTTATTATTTTTTTTTTAAAATATTTGTTTGTTATCGACCGTTAAAGATTTGATTTTTAGAAATTACATTCATATTTTCTCGGTGTTCGGCTACTACTTGTAGCATATACTGCTTCTGCTCTTCGTTGCGCGTTGTTGATGAGTTGAATTCTGATATTAGTGCAACACCTCGTTCTGCGATGTCGTTGACAATTTGCAAGTTCTTCACAATAGAAAGGCCATGTAAAAAGCCCTCATCTTGGATCCAGTCAGCCACCTCTACGTCCATAAATGATGTTGGTAATTGGAGTTTCTCAAAAAACGTTTTTGTATGAGTTGAAACTAAATCTTCCAGTTTTACTGTCGCGATGTTAATTGATGGTGATGCTCTCTTCTTCGAATTGAGTTTTCCAGCGTTATTTTTGAATGAAGCTACCATTTTATTTAAAGTTTCTACACTCAAGCTTTTGTCATAAAATGATAGCCCCACCAGCTCCTCTCCAAGGTACCAAAGGTGATTGGTAAGCTTCTTCAATGCTATTTTTCCAACGTCAGCATCAATTGTTTTATAACTGAAATAATAATCAAACATAGAATTAAAATTTGTTTCTTAATTTATAGTTAACTACATACCTTTCAAGAACCTTAAGCAATAATAAGTCATTTTTTGGTGCTGATGATTGCAGAGGCGCTAAAAACCAGAATCTGGCATAAACGACAACAACGAATACACAGATTTCACGAATTAATTTTTCTTCCTCTGGTGTTAACTGAAACTGCTTCCTGAACATAAAAATTTTGAAACTATAAATTGCCTTAGACATCCATCTGGCTCGATGCATGGCACCAGGATATTTAAAAGTAAATTCCCTACCCTCATCACCGCCAAGGAAGATCACCACAAGTTCCAGAAACTCTTTATAGTCTTTTCTGGCGTGTGATTCCTGAAATGATAGAATAAAGATAGAAACTAGTAAGCTACATAATAGAAAATTAAATATTTCAATTAACTTACCAGAAGTTGATTTTTGGTGAAAACAAGTGTTTCATGCATCGATCCCTGCACTTTATTCAAAATAAGCTCATCTGCTATTCCGGTTTCGAAGATGGTCGTGTCGATGGTTGTCCATTGTCGTTGAAATCTTTTGAATACAGGAATATCCGGACTGCTGGTTGAACCCTCTGAACGCGCAAATACAGCCGATAAAATGATCTCAAATATATGATGCCTGCAAGGAAAATACAACAGCTCTTGTCCAAGCTTCCTCTCAAGTAGAACGCAGGTTCCATTTAATCTACCTGTAAATAAACAACAAATGAATATTTTTAAAATGGGATCCTTATATTTCTTTTAGTTTTTCTCACCTGTGTTTGATGCAGTTGTGTCGAAGCACATGGCACCGATTTTAGATGACAAATTCCACTCGCAAATTAATCTATATATAGCTGAAGCCTGATTTTCCCCACTTCCCGAGTCTATGCAAGGAACTCCAAGCAGCTGCGATTTACCTCCCGCTGTGACTATTACCGGTAGCCTATCAACTCTTTCATGACCTGTAATGTTTGGTAATAGCTTACCATCCCAATGAATTATGGCGGGAGAATTTAGACAAAATGTAGTTTTTATGTTCTCGGCAATCTCCATCCTGCACCGCATTCTAGTCCTCCTAATCGTTGACCGGCTCAGAGTAACTTCATTTGCATTATATCCCAATTCCACGGCCATAGATCCCAGTACCAGCGTTGCTTTAGTATCTGAAATATTTGCTCGATCCAAAGCTGAAGCTATTGTAGTTGATACTATACTTTTTTTTTTCTGTGATTTTCTTTCATAACGCTTCCATTTGTTTTCATTTTTGCCAGAATCTTCAGAAATTACCGAGCTTGCCGATGATGAACTTCCTGTTTCAATGTTTTCATGAGCAGTAAGCTTTAATTATTATTTAACTCATCTCCCTCTATATCAAAAATATCCTCAAGACTCTGCATGAACTTGTTCTCCTTTTGAACTTGGCACACAGTTCTACGGCTTTTGCTCTTATTTAGACTACACCAAACTTTAACGATCCTGGCGAGTTTTATCTTGGAGTTAATTGTTTGTGCAACATTTTTATGAAATTTTTTAAAAACAACTTCACACGCTGAAATAGCTTCATTTAAACTCTGCTTTGCTAGCTTTTTCTTTTTCAAATGTAGGAATAAGTAGTACGATAAAACATTTCGCTTGGTTGGCAAGCAATTGCTCTCCAAACGAACTACCTCTTCACCTACTAAATAAATTTTTCGTGCCGATGCCCGTGTTTTGTTCATTTTCTTCAGAGTACTGCACACTTCAAACTTTGCGATTGTCACTTTAGCACTTTAACGTTTTTAAACACTTTGACGTTTAACTGACCGATAGCTCGTTTGTATGAGAAAATCATAGATTTTAAGAATATTTATTTTATTTAAAAAATATAATTTTTTTAAAAAAAATTTCTACCCCACTATAATTACTTAAAAAAATTTTCAACCCCAATTTTTTTAAAGCCAATAGTCCACAGAATAATATAAAAAAAATTGCACATACCCGATGGAGTAATATTTCGAAAATAGGAGGCAACAAAAACTGAACTTCATAATGAAAATTGTGAAATTCCATGTTTCGGATGCTGTAAAAAAGTATCCATCTTTATTTTTTCCAATTTTTTTTCACAAATAGATTAACTAATTAAAACAAAAGATATCTGCTTTTAAACTTAAAAAAAACAAAAATTAAGTTCAAACATAATTTGTAATTTTGTAACCGTACTTTTCGTCATATCGCGGAACACTCAAGTCCTGACTTCAGGTGCGTTGCGCTGAGTTTTGGTACAACTTTTTTTATTTTTTTTTACGCAGTTCTTATTATTTTGACCCAAGGATATATAAAGTGGAAAAACTAAGTTGAAAAAATCATTTTGAAAAATCTCATACATTTTTTGGACATGTCTAATGTACATACATTAAAAGAAAACTAGTAAAGAATTATCTTCGACTGGACCATAGTTAAAATATCCCCACTGCCGCATTTTAAATTATTTGAAGTCTTGAGTGTAGTATTATTTTGATGACGTCACTTTTATTGGTCGTGATTTTTTCCAAATATTTAACATTTGACACTCGCAGTCCTTTTATTTAATAAAGCTTTTGTGCACAACATCAAGTTCAAACATTAATTTTTTGAAATTTATAAAGGTTTTACTATTATGATTATATCACTTTGTATGGAAGATGGGCAGAATTTTTTAGTGTTAAAAAATTTTAAGCCATGGTAGTAATTTTTGTGGAATTTAAGGGGATTTTACTTATTTCATAAAGTCACTTTGTATCGGAGGTGGCCATGGTTTTCATTCAATTTTTCCAAATTTCTTACTTAAAGAGCATATTAACAGCTCAATTTCCTCATTATTAAAGGTTTCGTTTAGCCATGTCTCAGTGAATACTAGGACATTGAAGTGGCATGATTTAGCGTCAACATAAAGTTTGTTTAATTTGCTTCTCATGCCGCCACAGTTATGGTAGAATATATTTAAGAAAGAAGAGTTAGGAACGATAATATTGCTGTTGCTCTTTACGAGATTTTTGAAGAAGAGAAACATGTTTAGCTCTGACATGAGAGCCATAGGTTTCCAGATCCACCTTGACTTGATCAACCGTTACACCGAGGTGCTCGTGAAAGCGGACAAATAAATTACGCAAGTCTTCAACACCGGTAGGAAGACCTTATTGCTGAATTAATACTCTAAGATTAGTTTTGGTCTTGCCTTCAATGCATGTTGAATCAGGGGCTTTATACATATAAGCGAGATACAGGCGAACATTGTTATAAACGTTGTTCTCCCTGAGGCGAGAAAGAGCATATCTGCTCTCAGTGCCTTCGCAAGAGTTTAGTGTCAATTTCACTTTTGGAGGAAGTAGGGGGTCTAAAAATGACGTAGGACTACCAGGTTGATTGCAAAGCTCATTTGAAACTGAAGATGGTTTTGGTAAACCTCTTCCGGTTGGTGGTGAAGGATTAAGAGTATGAGAATGGATAAAATTTGGATATTTCTCACAATTCTTTTCATTATTGTTAAGATTAAATGAAACCCGTTTACGTGTTTGATGAGTTGGCGGTTATATGCTAGATTGCTTCCAGAAATCATCTTATTATAAGATGAAGCCGTATTCTGGTTAATTATGGGAGAACATATGGGGAAAATGCTAGTTTTCAGATTCCAATTAGAATCTGAATTATGGTGGGACTTAGGTTGCACAAACTTGTTTGATGAATAAGGTTTGGATTCAAGAACAGGTAGGTTTACATTTCTTTTATGTAGAGGATTCTTAGAATTAAGATTAGAATTAGAATAAGAGATTAACTTAGATTTAGAGTTAGGACGGGAATTTATATACGGAAAAGAGTTAGAGCAAGAACTATAATTACTTTTAGATAATGGATTGTTGTTAATGTTAGGATTCCTTTCAGAAGATTCGATTCTTGAACTGCCAGAACTTTGTAAAGATCTTGATGTCTTAGACTTTTTCCCTGGTTTATTTGTCCATTCGGTTATTAACCATTCGCCGTGTCTCTCACCGCTGTTGTTCAAGAACATCCACGCATATTGACTTCGGATGTTTAGTTTGAAACTGCAGAATTTTTTTGCTTTATTGGATATCTTTGAACAGTTTGTAATAGATATGCCAAATTTATTACGAAAGTAAGTGCTCATCCAGGATATAGTTGTTTTAACTGATGGGCCCTTAATGAACAGAGTGGTCTTGTCAATTTCATTAGAATCATGGAGTTTCTTTATTCTATTCTGCCATTGAGTTGAAGTCCATGACGTTCCAAACTTATGGATTAAGTTGGTACGAGGGGCTGCAATTGGTGGTGAGTCGCAAGGTGAAGTGGCAGAGGGAGATCCAGGTTGTGAGTTATTGGTATTTTTGTTTTGTTTTGGAGAAATTGTTGATGAACGAATAGAATGAGCTATTGTGGGTACTGTTGATGGTGGAGATCCGATTTGGGGTGGATTCATTGTAACATTTTGAGGAGTAGCAATCGGTGTTATATGTTCCGTAGTGTCATAGGCAGTTAAAGAATTCAGATTAGCTGGTAAAGAGGTGACCTGTGGCAAACGAATAGATGCTTCCATTATTTCCTCGAAAATAGAGGAAGAGTTATGATGAGAGGCTTGTGGATAACTTATTTCAGCTCTATTGGGTGCAGATCTTATTTCATCCACTACATCTGCAAGCGTCACTCGAAACACTTCAAGATCATCACTGATATCACTTATTTTTTGATGTAATATTTCCAGCATTGGATCTGATTGCGGAGGTGATGGTTGGGGTTTGCCTGACTGAAGTGCGATATCCACATCATAGCGCAAAGATGTTAGCATGCTCAGTATATTTTTGGCTGTGTTATCATTTTTTAAAACGTCGAGGCTTTTTTTTACTTTTATATTAAGCTCGCTTATGGCCGTTTTCCAAATAAAATTTTTTTCGCTATCTTTGACTAAATCAGTTAGAATTCTCAAGTTTTTAGAAACATTTGAGATATCCGAGTTATTTGCTTTGCAGATGGACTCTACCCTTGCAAGATCATCGGATACGTGAGTCATTATTTCGAAATTTGGTATTTTACTGACGACTTGCTTATTAGCCGAATGCATCACGTTCAAGGAGTCGCTAAGACATTTTATGGCGAGCATAACATGGGATAGTGATAGATCCATGCACTCATCACAGAAGAATTTAAAATGTGATGTGTATTCTTGAAAGTAGTTTAAACTTCTTTTAGTCATTCCCACAAAAGTGCCGTGGTAAGATTTCCCGCAAAGACCATTGCAACTTAGCTTAATTGCACCTTTGTCCTCAATAGAGCAGTTAATTTTGGCACAAGCAGGTTCCATTGTTTATTGTTTACTTTATTTGGTTGTTTATAAAAAGAGATTTACCGTTTTGGTAACCTCACTTTGTAAGAGAGGTAGACGTGATGTTTATTCGACTTTTTCAAATTTCATACTCAAAGTGCATATTAAAGGTTAGAGCTTATGTGCAAAATTTGACGTCATTAGATTAATTTTTGCGAAATTAATAGAGCTTTTACCATTTTGGTAAAATCACTTTGTATGGGAGGTAGACGTGATTTTTATTCGACTTTTACAAATTTCATACTCAAAGTGTATATTAAAGGTTAGAGCTTATTTGCAAAAATTTGAAGTCATTAGATTAATTTTTGCGAAATTGATAGAGATTTTACCATTTTGGCAAACTCACTTTGTATGGAAGGTAGGCGTGGTTTTTATTCGACTTTTACAAATTTCATACTCAAAGTGCATATTAAAGGTTAAAGCTTATTTGCAAAATTTGAAGCCATTAGTTTAATATTTGCAGAACTAAAAGAGATTTAACCGTTTTGGTAAACTCACTTTGTATGGGAGGTAGACGTGATTTCTATTCGACTTTTACAAATTTCATGCTCAAAGTGCATATTAAAGGCAAAAGTTTATGTGCAAAGTTTTAAGTCATTAGTAATTTTTGTGGAATTTAAAGAGATTTTACCGTTTTGGTTAAGTCACTATGTATGGGAGGTAGCAGGTTTTCATCCGATTTGGCTCATATTCGAACTTGACCTCCATTTTTAGTAAAAATCTTATATGTGCATTTCCAGAAAAAAGTCACGGTAGTGACCAAAAACTTAAAATTTATCAAAAACTTGTTTCTTTGGAAAAATTCGTTAGAAAAATTAATTGTTCTAACCTTAACCTTAAGCTCGATAAACGATTTTAAACTATCAAATAACTAAAATTTTTATTTAAAACCATATATGATTTAAGCAATCAAACATTAAGAATTTGTATTTAAATCACATAAAATCAACATTTATTAAAAACTTTTTATTTTATGATATTATTAAGAGAAACATTTTAATCTTATTAAAATAAAAAATTTCTATATAAATTCATTAACCATGCTGATCAAGTCGTCTGCACTGTTTCACAAATGTATTTTCCTTTTTCGTAAATGTTTAGTAAAAATAGAAGGCATTGGCTAAAGATAATAGAAAAATGGTTGAGGCAAGAAAAGGACAATATTATAAATTTGTTTGTTAATTACTTAATTGCATCACGGTTGCCACCTTCGTGGGAAAAATCCCATCTGAGGTTATTTTTAATTGCCGTGGGAAATGGGAATTCCCATGGGATTTTTTAATTGAGTGTGGTTTTTTTTAATTCACGTGCGATTTTTTTTGTTTTGTGTGATTTTTTTTTAAGGTTTAATTTTTATTTTTAAGTTATAATATGTATAAAAATATACATAAAAGCGTATATTTTTCATATTTTTTCGTTTTCAAAATCGTTTTAAGTCCTCTATATGATTTTCGCAACGAATTCATTAAGATTTAGGTTACCTTGGTTTGCTGGGAAGTTTTTTCACTGTTGACATAATTACATGAATTGGGAACGCATCAAATGTTTTTACAGCAAACGCATCAAAACATTCAACGCACCATTGAAAATTCGAATTATTCGCGACCAGTTGTTTCAAAACTTTTGAAAAATATCATAAGTTAAAAAGTGAATATTAAATTCAATTACAGTATAAAAAAATAGCAGGTAGAAAAAGAAAACTGCCACAAACACCCGAGAAGGAAGACAGGAAAATTTATATGTACTTTCGAAACATACCGTAAGTAAATTAAATTACATATCGAATTTGTAGGTTAAAATATCTTTTCAAGGAAAAACGTTGTCTGTGACGAGTGCAAAGCGACAGAGCTATTGTTATGCACTTGTGCTTCCACATCAGCAAGGGCCGAAGTTGCACAAATTTTGGCAAATTTCAACCAATCTTCGGACGATAGCTTAGCAGAAGTGGTAGAAAATGAGCTCCGTCGTCTGAATACATAGAAACAGCGACTACTTTAAAATCACCGGAATCGCAGGAACTTGTTGCGCAGGATTATGAATCACAAATAACGTCACAAGTTATGCCGGCTGTTTCACCGCAAAATACGCCGCAAATTTTTCCACTTTCTTCAAGCGACGAAGACGATGACGAGGAATCAATTACGGTTTCGACCACTAAAAAGTAATTTTTTTATTAATTTTTAATAGAAGAGGGAATTTTTTGTGGTTTTTTTAATACAACTGGGATTTTTCGTGGTTTTTTTAAATTCGAATGGGAATTTTTGTGGTTTTTTTTATTTGCGTGGGATTTTCGTGTTTATTTTTAATGACCGTGGGATTTTTTGTGTTTTTTTTAATTGCGATGGGATTTTTTTTTTTTCAATTTTATACCATTAATTTTTGATATTGTGGGAAAAATGTTTTTTCGTGAGAATTTGAGGTGGCAACCGTGAATTGCATTATTACTTTACTACCTTATTACTTAATTACCTAATATAAATTTAAGGAAATTTTGTCGCGTGGGTTATGTCGCGTGAGCTACGGCAAATATTTTTTGGAAACTCAATATATTTTTTTATAAAACTTCACTGTTTTCCCATTATTTAAAAATTAAAAACAAAAACAAAAACAAATTATATGGGAAAATTCGCTAGTTTTTACAATCTAAACATGCTTATAAGACACACTTCCTTTTTTTGTCGCGTGAGTTACGCCCATATTTACCACTGCCATTCTTAATTAGTTACACGAACGACAATTCTGGTAGATCATACCATTACTATGTCTTTTAAGACATACAGTGTTGCGCAAAACCATAGCAACAAAATCAGTGCGCTGCTACAAAATCGTGTATCTTTTTAAATATTGGGGACACCCAAAAATTATTATAGGAACCAAAGCATACATTAGTATATCATAAAGAAAACCAATCATATTCAAATTTGGTATTGTTTTTTTTTATTAAATTTAAAATTAATGTGACTACAGTCAATTTATCTGAGAGCAAAAGATAAGCAACAAAATTAATATTTGGTGTAAGATACATTATTCTTGATAACCGCTGCACATCTGAGCGACATCGACTCTATTAAATTAGATATGTTGGTATAAGGTTTTGTTCCCAATTAAGTTTCAGGGCTTCATATACTGCAGTCTTATTGGAAAACGTTTGACCAGAAACTTTTACCTTCAAAATCCCAAAAAGATTTTCGATGGGTTTTAAGTCATTGTAGTTGTGCCCGCCAATCAAGGACTTGAATCCCATTGCTTCTTATGTAATCTTTGAAGAGCTTTGAAGTGTACTTGGGGTCGTTGTCGGGCTGAAACGTTTACTGAGGCAGAATATTCCACTCTGCATGTCGTCGCATCTTGCTTTCTAAAAGGTCTTTATATACAAATCGATCCATAGTTCTATTGATTTTTTGAAATGGTTCAACTTCATTATAAGAAAAACAAGTCCAGTCCATAATACCATCGTCTCCGTGCTTAACATTTATTTAGCAATTTCGGGATTCAAGTCGTGTAACTGGGCGGCGCGGTACCGTGCACATCCCATCAGAATTAATCAAGTTGAACTTTGATTCATCGCAAAAAACAGTGTTCCATTTATAACGGTCCAATTTAGGTGCTCTGTTGCAAGATTGAGTCTAAATAACAATAAATTGCAGCTCGTTGTCACAATTTCAGACAGAATTGTTTAAATTATAATACCTCATCTTGTTTTTTATGCTAGCTGTAAGCAAAGTTTTCTTTGCCGATCTGTAACTTCTTAAATCGTTCCCAACGGCTCGTCTCCGAACAGTGCCGTGATGGATATCTTAATCAAGTGTCCGAACAACCTCTTTGGTTGTGGCAAATGTATTTCATTTGAACACGCCACAAATGTTCCTGTCATCAAGCAGCGATGTCTTCCGTGGCCACCCTCTTTAATGTACTGTTGTTACGTCTTTTTTGATGCTATACTTCTTTATTAATCTGCAAACTATTGACCGATTGATATCAAACTGTTTCGCGTTAGATATTTGCGAGTTTCTCTTTTTATATTCGGAAATAATTTGCAATTTAAGAGCTTCACAGTATTTAAAACGTGCCATTATAAATCAATGTCACAACTAGCGCTAAAACAAAACCAAACTTAAATGTTTATGACTCTCAAACAACACGTGCTTTACACGGAACGGAACTTTTACCGATAATTCTTGGAACATCTGTTCTCTTTTTACAATTGTATGAGCATCAAGTTTTGTTGCTTTTGTTTTGCTCTCAGACAAATTGAATGTAGTTACATAAATTTTAAATTTAATAAAAAAAAAATAAAACCAAGTATGAATATGATTTGTTTTATATATGACTAGCTGAACCCGGTGTGCTTCGCTACCCCCTCGTAATGAAATAAAATTAAAAGTACTTATATGTTTAAAAAAATTTATTTATTTAAATTTAATTTAATTATTGCAATGCTTCTCCCCTTTTTTGTTTTAAACCAATTAGAATTCATCACTGAACCGCAAGCGATTTGCTTCATGCTCCCCCTTTTTATTTTTAGACCAATCAAAAAGCAGCAATTACACAATCAGCTATTTCGCAGTCAGTTGTGGGAGAATGAGAATGGGGTTACCCCACTCTCTATTTTAATTAACACATATTTCAAAATCAGCTGTTTTGCAGACAGTTGTGGGAGAAAGAGAATGGGGCTACCCCACTATTTTAATTAATATGTATTTTAAATTTGAGGTAAAGCCGTTAATAAACGTAGTAAAAAAGTAGGTACAGAAGTGTGCATGGTCGAAAAATATTATCACGTAATAAGTATTCCTAAGTCAAAGCTGCACGCTGTGAAAATTTAAGATCGGTTAACAGGTCCAGCCTCCAATATATCGCAAACAAAGGGGCGTGCTCCGCCCACTTTTCTTTTGGTACGTATTTCTATTCATGCCAATACCATATGTAGCAAATACTGCCGTCGTTGGTCAAAAAATGCGCAAGATATGACGATTTTAAATTTTGGGTTATATGGATGAGGCCACGCCCTTTTGTCCACTCACAACTTTGTATAGTCAAGAATTTATTATTTCATAAGAATATCCTATTGTGAAAATTTAATGACGATCGGTCCAGTAGTTAAGACTATATTACGATTTTTAATTTTCCTAAAAAGGGGCGTGATCCCACCCACTTTTATCCTAATTATGTATGTATTCCTAATTATGCGAATACCTTAAGTACCAAATATCATCGATGTAGGCCAAAAAATGACCAAAATATGGCGATTTAAATTTTTAGGTTATATGGGCGGTGCCACGCCCCTTTGTCCAATAAAAACTTCATATGGCTTATTATTTCTTCCAGAGTCATAGTAACATGCTGTGAAAGTTTCAGGAAGATCGGTACAAGGGTTTAGACTCCTATAAAGCA
Source organism: Dichetophora obliterata (assembly GCA_963920525.1). Classification (NCBI taxonomy): domain Eukaryota; kingdom Metazoa; phylum Arthropoda; class Insecta; order Diptera; family Sciomyzidae; genus Dichetophora; species Dichetophora obliterata. The sequence continues at coordinate 147,614,643 of OY986438.1, read as the reverse complement.
CAAACAAACAAACAGACAGAGACATTCATTTATATATATATAGATTGAAAGCAGATTAATTATAATTAAAGTAAAATGGGGCGAAAAAGGGGGATTTGGTAATAAAAAAATCTATGGCTACCTTACCTGTAGATAAAAAGTATATAAAACTTTAGGTAAATACATATTACAAAAAAAGTATTTTGTATAGCAAACATTGTTAGTGGTATAAGTAAGTATCTGAATTTAAAAAAGGGACGGTGAAGTGGGCGTGGTTCATAGTAATATGGCGACGTTAACAGTATTAAGAGCAATATACTACCAAATAAAAAATAATCCGTTGGAAAGAACAAATTTGCACAGAGAACAAAAACGTTAAAACTTAAATTTGGCGTGAAAAGGGGCGTGAAAGGGGGCGTTGCGTAAGAAATGTTTATTTCTACCTCGCCTGGAGTATAATGTGTATACAATTTGAAGTAATGTGTTAAAAACTATATGGGAGCAATTACATAATTTTAAAAAAGTAGGCGTAAAAGTGGGCGTGGTCGAAAAAAGTACCCTATTAATCATACCAGAGTCCCAGTTAAATGCTGTGAAAATTTCAGGAAGATCGGTCCAGAGGTTTGGTCTCCTATAAGGTACAAACAAACAAATAAACAAACACACATTCCATTTTATATATATAGATGTATGAATATATGCTTTGATTCCTATAATCATTTTTGTGTGTCCCTAATATTAAAAAAGATACACGAATTTGTAGCAGCGCACTGATTATGTTGCTATTGTTTTGCGCAACACAGTATGTACATAAAAAATTTTTTTGCATTAATAACATAAACTTCCGAGAAAACAAAGATTTCAGTCGTACGCATGTCGCGTGAGTTACGATGGAAATGCCCCTTTATTGAATTTCGTTACGGCTGCTATAAAATTACGGCTGTTATCGTGATCACAGACAGACAGACAGACGGACAGACGGAGATGGCTTAATCGACTAATGAGATGATGCTGATCAAGAATATATATACTTTTCTATTCCGGCCACGCCTTATAGGCGTTATAAACGGAGTGACAAAGTTAATATACCTCTATTACGTTTTTTAAACGTGGGGGTAAAAAAAAACAAAAAAAAAACAACGAATTTGAAAGAACCTCCTCCTTTTTTTACATGTGCAACAACAACAGTTTAAAAAAATAGATCAATAGGACGACACCTTGTATATTTTTATGCCTAAATACTTTTATGTTATGCCAAATGGACTGATATTAAAAAATTACTTATTTACATCAAGAAAATTGTTTGAGCAAAATGCTTTCTATTGAATAGAAATAGTATTTACTTGGATCAAAAAAATTATTTTATTTTTAAGAAGCTTTTTTCTAAAATCAAGCAAAATGTTTTAGTTTTTAGAAAGTTTTTACTTAAATCATGCAAACGATAACAATTTCAAGAAAATATTAAATTAGAATTGGAAAAACTATACTGAAGTTTTAAGGAAATGCTTCTTGGACTAAGCAATTTTTTCTAAACAATAAACATTCGATAATGCTTGATTTGTGAATTTTATGCATGACTGAGAATCGATAGCCTTCTTGCTTGTATCAAGCATAGTGCTTGATTTTTTCTCTCCGTGGCATAGTTTTTTTTTAATTGCCGCACTTGCTCATTTCAATTCGGAATAATGATCGGAAAATCAACGCCAATCAATAAAATGTATCTCATACATTGTAGCAATAAACAAAATTGCTAAATTCGCACATTTATTCCTGTATATTGGTTAATAACGAGCTTATTGAAAAATTGATAATTTCACTATTTCATGTTGAAATTTTGCTGCTACTACTGCTGCACAATGATTTCAGTTGAGGTAGCAATAAATAAAAACATAAAATCTTTCTCAAAGAACTTGTATATCATTTGAACTCAAAAAATAAAATGAAAATTGCAATAAAAACTGACTGGATCAGACTAAAAATAACGATGACAATCGTCATGTTTGTGTCTTTGACTAACCGATTTTTGGTCAGTCCGATCTGTCTGGCTGTCCGCAACTTGGTGGATCACGTCGAATTTCAGTGGGTGGCGTTGGGTGAATAAGCAGCAGATCATGGCTTTCTGCTTATTGATGGATTATTAAAATTACAGCACATCTATTTGTTTGCTTGTCAGCGAGAAGAAATTTTTGTACAAAACATATGCCTTAGAACTGTGCGATGAAGCGTGATAGTAATACATATAGCTAGTTGTTCTCATGGAGGCAGCTGCTGCCTGCCTATCTGCATTGCTCGAGTTTTATGCTCGACTTCTTGGAAAACAATTAAGAATTTTCATATTTTTGGCCCATTTAAAAATATAATGAACACATTTATCAAAAATGTTGTTGTGCATTTAAAAAAAAAAAACATTCACAATTTCAAGGCTAGTGTGTTGATTGAGTGAGATGTTTGAGAGTGCTTAGCATAAATTCATATTTATAATATTTTTTTCCTTTTTGTGTAATTGCTTCGGATGGGGATGCAGCTTGCATGGGAAAAATTGTAAATTTTTTTTAATAGCTTTGAGCAAGAAAAGCAACATTGGCAAAAAAAAAATAATCATATTAGATGTTCTCTTCAAAAAACATAAAAGTTAACTAAACTACTTCAAAACATTTGGCATACCATGACCTATATTCGGGTACGTAGCCATCAACGTCGTAGATAGGTGTTTCATAAGGGGGGGGGGGGGGGGAGGGGTTTAGGTTAGATTAAAGTGGCTGTCACGTTTCAGAGACACACTTAAGCCAATGAGGCCCATTGTGATACCATGGGGCTAACTTCCCCTCAATTTCTATTTGAACTAATGTGAGCTGTTTGCAAGGCTGTAGATTCTGATGGGTGATGGGGGGACGAGAACGGGGTGCTACTGAAGAAAAAAATTTAAAAAAATCGAGTGAATCGCTTCATTTGGAGCAGGACGACAAGTATTTATTTAAGTAATATAACGAAAATAGACATTTTAAAAAGAAAAACATATATATACCAGAGAACTGCACAAGCCTACTTGAAGTCTATTTCAAGTACTTGCTTAAAATACAAGTTCAAGCTAGCTTGAGCTGGATAGCTTTGCATCAAGTATAGCTTGTAATTGAATATAAATAAGCCCACGACAGCTTGCGACTTATAAGTATGCAAGCTTACAAGCAAACGGCACGAAGTTTCAAGTAAAGGAAAGCTTGATGCCTTCGGCAAAAAGCTTGAAAAGCTTGAAATTGAAGGCTAGTATCCAATTAAAGCAACTATCCAATTCAATAAGCTTGTGTAGGAAAAGCTTAAGCGTATTATGACTTTTAAGGGTTCTGTGGACTCCGTGGTTGGCAGTTTTAGGGGGTAGATGATTTCGGATCTGATGTCAGAATTTAAAATTCAAGATGGCGGATAGAGTTGCCACCTAGATTTTTTGGTATTTCTGAGAACTCTTTTAATTTTGAAATTCTGACAACGAATTTAATTTTGAATATAATGTCAAAGGGTTGCCACCTACATTTTTACCACAGTATTGCCACCTAGTTATATGTATTTTTAAGAGTTTTAAACATCATATAACAGTGTTGAGGAGTCACTGATTTCAAATCTGAAGTCAGAATTTTGAAATTCAAGATGGTGGAGAGGGTTGCCACCTTAATTTTTTATATTTTTATGAATAATAGTGTTTCAAAATTTTATAATTTTTATATTCTGACCATGAACTCGGATTCAGCGACAAATTTTTGGTAAACCATTTTTTTTCTAGCCCCAAATTCATAAAAATATAAAAAATTAAGGTAGCAACCCTATCCACTATCTTGAATTTAAAATTCTGACTTTAGCATTGAAATCAGTGACTCCCTAACACGATTAAATTATGTTTAAAATTCTTGAAAATACATATTATTAGGTAGCAACCCTATTATTTCAAGATTTAATCATTTTGAAATTCAGACCACGGATTCGGATTCAACGACCCATTTTTGGTATACCATTTTTTTTGGAAGCCCCAAATTCATAAAAATACAAAAAATTAAGGTGGCAACCCTATCCACCATCTTAAATTTTCAATTCTGACTTCAGATTCGAAATCAGTGACTCCCTACAACTGTTAAATGATTTTTAAACTCTTAAAAATACATATTATTAGGTGGCAATACTGTGGTAAAAATTAGGTGGCAACGCACACCTCTATATTAAATTTTAAAACAGTGAAATTATATACGAAATCAAATCCGTTGGCAGAATTTCAAAATTATAAGAATTCGCAAAAATATCCAAAAATCTAGGTGGCTACTCTATCCGCCATCTTAACTTTTCAATTTTGACATCAGATTCGAAATCATCTACCCCTAAAACTTCCAACCACGAGGTCCACAGAATCCGCTTTTCGTGCACTTTTATGATTTTTTTGAAAGTTATTTTCACTAAAGTTCAAAAAACTTAATTATTTCTAATGATATCCTCACTGGTCAGAATTGCTGGCCAGAATTGCTTAAACTGAAAAAAAAAATAAAACTAAAATATTAATTATAAAAAAAACCCTACTGAAAAGCTATTGCAAGAAAAAAAAAGTTATGAAGTTATTTAAATTTTTAAAGTTTTTGTATGGAAATAAAATAAAAAATATCATTTTTTGTTGCAGATTGGAAGAGATTTCTCCGGCCTATAATTTCTGATAGTTTGTTTTTTTAAAACTATTAAGCCAAATAATATTTTTCTACAAAAATCGATATTAAGGGGTAATTTCAAACCACTCCAGCTCACGCATGGCTAACTGTAGAGTTAAAATATTTGGGGAATTGACATCATAACATAAGCCCCGGTTTATTTTGAAGGAAATACTCGATAAACTTTTTTCTTTTCTATGGAGCATTAGGCGCCTTAATATACATAGTTGTAGATACAGTGTTGCGCAAAAGAATAGCAACAAAATAAGTGCGCTGAAACAAAATCGTGTATCTTTTTTAATATTGGGGACACATAAAAATGATTACAGGAATTAAAGCATATATTCATACATCATATATAAAACAAATCAAATTCAAATTTGGTTTTGTTCTTTTTATTAAATTTAAAATTAATGTGACTACATTCAATTTGTCTGAGAGCAAAACAAAAGCAACAAAACTTGAAAAATGTAAAAAGAGAACAGAAGTTACAAGAATTATTGGTGAAAGTTCCGTTATTGTAAGGCACGTGTTGTTTGTAAGTCATAAACATTTAAGTTTAGTTTTTTTTTTGTGCTAGTTGTGACATTGACTGTTCCATTTATAATGGCACGTTTTAAATACTGTGAAGCTCTTAAATTAAAAATTATTTCCGTTTTTCAGATTTCACTCAAGCAAATCACAAAACGAGGCGTAAAAAGCTTCGCTTCAAAAATTAAATAACGCCCAAACCGAAAATAAAACCCAAAATCTTTTTGGAAAAAAATTGGGAACATTTTAATGGCTCCGCGAAATAACTCCTAATGAAAGAACTCCCAACAGTAAATGAAATAAGTCCTAACGTTGAAAGATGAAATAATTTTTAATTCCTGGTGAAATAAGACCTAATCAGTGCTGCCGCTACTACTTCAATCGAAGTATTTTGCTTCATTTTCACAAAATTTACTTCGTCACTCCTTCTTCCAAAAATCTGCTTCACTTTTTGTTTTGCTTCAAATTTTAACATTTTTTTCCCTATATTACCTAATTGTTTTACGATAAAAATAGTGGTTTTAATCACTGAACATATGCAAACGCTATTTTTCATCGCTGGAATGGCAACCCTTTATTTTTGCTTTGTAAAAGTGTCATTGCGTGAACTGTCAAATTGTTGTGAGTAAATAACGTATGGACATGTGATGTGCAAGATGAATCGGTAAGTAGTGCAATAATTTTCATAAAAAATATAAATATATTATTAATTATAAATTCTTTAATATCTTTAGCAAAGGAATACGCTCACCGACGAAGAACAGGTTAATAAGTAGGTATGTATGTTTATTTTGATCTAACTTTGCAAACAAGTATTTCTGCATGGTGCGTTTCAATTTGTAATGTGAAAGAATAACTTAAAATTCAACTTTCTTTTTCAGCTATTTCCAAAAGGAGCTACCTGCACAAAATTCAGATCCAGAAAATGAAGGGTTAGTATATCATTGAACAAATTTATTTGTGTTTTATACATATAAAAAAGCACATGAAAATCAAAATGGCGGCTATATCAAGTTTTGTCAATTGACTTTTACAGTGGCAGGTGCAGATCATCTTCAAGTGATTCATCTCCTCAAAAAAAAAAAAACTTGTCTAGGCAGTGGCAGATCATCTTCTAGTGATTCGTCTTCTCAAAAAGAAAGGACTTGTCTAGACAATTGGTAAATTTTGTTATCAAACATTTTCTTCGATTTTTAATATACATATACATATGTACATATGTAACTGTTACAGTATTTCTTCTTCGGAATCTGACGACCATGAGCCTGCAGCGACTTTTCCATCACGACAAAAAAAATATAAACAACATTTCAGAGAGGAATGGAAGCGTGATTTAAGTTGGCTAGATAACATCAAAGGCAAAGCATTTTGCAAAATTTGCCAAAAATATCTCTCTAACAATAAAACAAATATTGAAAGACATGGCTATGGCGAGTCACATAAAAAAAATGAATGCACATTGAAGCAGCAGCCGAAAATAAACCAAAATAAAAAAGTGCAAGCATTTGAATCGAAAATTCGAAAAATAAAAATTGCGGAGCTGAAAATAATATTATTTTTGTGTGTTCACAATTTACCTTTTGCACTGATTACACCATTAATTGGTCTTATTAAGAGTGTTGCCGGAAACGATGAAATAGTGAAAGAAATAAAGTGTGGTAGAACCAAAACAGCAGAGACAATTAATGGTGTATTGGCTGAAAATTTTATGGAAGATATGGCTAATTGTTTAAGACACAATAAGTTTTCGCTTATTATAGACGAATCTACTGACATAAGTACCTTAAAATGCCTAGGAGTAGTTGCTCGATATTTTGATCAACAAAAAGGCAAAATTCGAGACCGTTTTCTAAGACTCATTGAAGTACAAAAATGTGATGCAAGATCATTATTTGAGGCGCTAAAAAAATTGTTTATTGATTTGAAAATACCATTTGAAAATGTTGTTGGATTTGCCGCCGATAATGCCGCTGTAATGATGGGTGGCGTTTCAGGTGTTAAAACCTTATTAAAAGAATGGAACCCCAATCTTTATGTGATTGGCTGCATTTGCCATTCAATGCACCTATGTGCTTCAACAGCCACGAAAACCATTCCTCCAGAAATAGAACAATTAGTAAGAAACATTTATTATTTTTTTGCACATAGTAGTAAGAGGCAAGTGGAATTTCAAGAATTTCAAGATTACTTTGACTTAAAAAAGCATAAGATTTTAAAAAGAGCTGACACTAGATGGCTTAGTTTGGAATACGCCATAGTAAGAGTGTTAGAACAATGGCCAGCTCTTCAAACTTATTTGGCTAGCGCTGCTTTTGAGGAAAATAATGACATTGCTAAAAAAATCTTAGAACAAATGACACCGTTAAATAAATGCTATTTGCTGTTTTTAAGCAGCAGTTTAAAAAACATAAATAAAATAAATTTAGAGTTTCAGGCAACAGAACCACGCTTCCATCAGCTCTTAAAAACATTAAAATTGTATTTAAAAAGTATTTTAAACAATTTCATGCACATAAACCTATTAAATTTTGAATCATTAAGTGAAGATACTATAGAAGATAGTACAATGTACAAAAAACTTGAAGATCTCTATCTTGGAGCACAAACTGAAATGTTTATTCTAGGAGGCACTTTAACCGCGGAAGAGATTTACTCTATGCAAAAAAATTGTTTAAGTTTTTACATTTCGCTAAGCAAGCAAATTTTAAAAAGAATAAATTTTAAGGACCCAGTTTTGAAAGCACTACAAATAATTGATCCATTATCGTTAGGGCCAAGCCTTGTGCCACTTATTAATATATTCCCTAATCTCGTTGGAAATATGAACATTGAAGATATTAATGAAGAATGGAGACTTTTATTATTACATGCATTTTCCGAGGAAGAGATGACTCTTGAAATGTTTTGGCAAAATGTTTTTAAAGTAAAAAATAGTTTAGGAGAGCACATGTTTCCACATTTGCGGCAATTTATAAGTTCTTTACTTTGCTTGCCTCATAGCAGTGCTTCCACGGAGCGTGTATTCTCCCAAATGAAATTAAATAAAACGGCTATCCGAAATTGTCTTAACGTAGAAACAGTGAGTTCTATACTTCTAATTAAAGAAATAATGTCAGAATTTGAATTTGAAAACTGGGTTCCACCCAAAGAAATCATAAATAAATACCAAAAAATTAAGACCAATTAAAATTTAAAATTATTTTAACATATTTGTATACATATATGTACTTATCATAGTAACGAAATGTGATTTATATTATTATTTGTATGTTTATTTCATTATATGTATCTATATTTAAAATGAAATGTCATTTTTTTGTTTTTCTTATTAAATAAAATGAATTATATTGTTTTGTTTTCAAAAATGTATACTACTTCAATTTTATTCAATCGACTCCACTTTTTTCCAAAATCTACTTCACTCAATTTTTCTCTAGCGGCAGCACTGGACCTAATGAAAAGCTGAAATAAAACCTGAAATTTAGGAGTTGATTAGGAGTTGAGTTATGAAATGAAACCTAAACGGAAATGAAAAATTAAGTCCTAATTTTCAGAATATTAAAAAAACAATTATGGTTCTTCTGAACACGACCATAAAGCGATCAGGGAAGGCTCTACGAGTAGACCTCTGGAAAAAATGCACACAAAACGAAAAATTAAATAAGGGCCCAAGTACGGGATCTTTTTTTAATATGAAATATTGCCACACCACATAAAATGATATTTGGCCGATAAAATGGTTTTTCCTTGTACAGAATTTCAAAACCACATTTCGTATAAGGGCAAATCGTTATATCATAAATAAAAAAACCATTTGGGCTTTATACGGACATGCCCTTTTTTTCGTTTTACAGTACTTCTGGATATAAAACAATCTTTAAATAGGCGGCCTTTGGCCGCTGCTTAGGGATTACAAGCCTTCGCTGTCTACAGTACTTCTGAATTGAATTTGAAATTGATCTGACATTTTGATGACAAATAGTTCACATAAAAAGAGTTATATCTGAATAATAATGAAGTTACGCCCATAATAGAAAAATGAATAAAGCCCAATTTCAATGAAATAAAGCCCAAAATTTTGGGCCTTGTATGGAAAATTTTTGGGCTTTATTTCATTTTTAATTTTTGGAAAATATTTCATTATGAAATAACGCCCAAAATAGAAAAATGAATAAAGCCCAATTTCAATGAAATAAAGCCCAAAATTTTGGGCCTTGTATGGAAAATTTTTGGGCTTTATTTCATTTTTAATTTTTGGAAAATATTTCATTATGAAATAACGCCCAAAATAGAAAAATGAATAAAGCCCAATTTCAATGAAATAAAGCCCAAAATTTTGGGCCTTTTTTCATTATGGTATAACGCCCAAATTTGTATGGAAAATTTTTGGGCTTTATTTCACTTCTTATTTTGGGCGTTATTTCATTGGGCGTTATTTACTGTTTTTCTTTTAATGTATATGTAGATTTTAGCTGAACTAAAATACATTTACAACAACAATTACAAAGCAAATCTACTGCAACGACGAACAGAGATGAGCATTATCACATCGGTTGCGCAATGTTAGAGGTGATGAACCGAATTGGCGGTGGAAAATGAAAACCACTTTGCTTGCTATGTTTTTGTTTACCTGGTAGCAAGATCTCAAGTGGAGGCATTAAAAGAGACTTCACGACTTCACAATTGATGTGAGAACACTCGTCAAATCGCCATCAAATCCATACAAATTTTGTTGGTCAAATCATTTGTCAAATCATTTGATGATCGATATGATGAGCGATTTGAAATGTGAACAGCCCTATTGATGACGAGAGTTACTCTCAAAATGACGATGACGATGATGCAAACCAAAGATTTACCCTCTACCAAAATCGTTCAACGCGCCTAAAGAAGTTTTTACTTCAAAATTATCCTAACTTTCATACCTTGCTTGCACATGAATTTTGTTTCTGTTAAAAAAATTACTTTTTATCTGTTTTTCATATATTGTAAGCTAATGCAATTAGTAAATATAAAGGTATTTTCTTATAAGAATGAATAACTGCAATACAAAATTTCTCTTATATATATTATAACAATTGAAAGTAGGTTTTTAATCCTCTCTACCCCCTAGTCTTATATGAATTTGTTGCATTTTCCTACTCCCCCCACCCGCTGTGGTGATGGTGTGAAGAGCGTATTCGCATATGTTTAAGCTAAGACAAACATCTTTAGCTAAAAGATAACTGCGTCACCACGATAAGAAGATATTTTAAAATTAATGAGTTTGAAACTTAAAAGCTTTTAATAACAAAAAAAAAAAAAAAAAAAATAACGTCCAAGTTTCTCAAATAACGAATTTATTGTTTATATTAAAAATACGCACATTCAACATATGTCCAACAATGTTGCCACATCAATTTACTTCTTGTGCATTTTATTCAACTATTCTTGACTTTTATGACGGGAATAATAGCAGCGAAGACGACAACAACAACAACATATTAAAACAATGATTTTGTTTATGTTTTCGTAATGAACTTGTTGTTGTTGATGTTGTTTTGCTTTGCCTTGCTTGCTGTTAAATTGCTTATGATTTTATTGTTGTTGTTGCTGCTTTTATATAGTTTTTTATGTCGACTGAACTCATTTTCCTTTTTGTTTATAATTAAAAATAAAATCATTTTTTGAAGAGAATGCAAAAATAGTATCTACTCTTAAAAAACAAAAATATGCTTTCACTGCATATATGAGCAACATGAGCAACACTGATTATTTTGCGGTCTCAAGTTCTTTGTCAATAACCGCAATTTGGGCCAAATACCAACGCAGCGGAGTTTAATTTTGATTTTTTATGTTTCTATTTTATGGATTGTTTTTTTTTAAAAAAAAAAAACAGTAAAACATTAATATTTTTATGATAGAGCAAAGAGACTTTAAAAAGAGAACCAACTTAAAGATTTCATTGGTAATTAAACGCTTAATCATGAATTTAATTTTACTGTTTTTGTGTAATGTAGTATTTAAGTATGGCCTTCGTAAGTTGCTGCTAAGCCATAAAAGTGAACTACCGAATTTTTTTCATTGAAAATATGTAGCTTTATTGTTTTTCGAAAATTCTTTATTATGATTTGTCACAACATTTGTCCTATTTTGCTTAAGATACCTTCAAAACATCATTTTTTAACGCATCAACAGCTTCTTTTGGCATTAAAAATTATTGTCCACGCAGTTTTTCCTTGATGTGCGGGAACAAAAAGAAATCTATGGGTGCCAATTCAGGAATGTACGGTGGTTGACTCATTAATTCGATGTTTTGAGTGCTCAAAAATGCCTTTATTTTAGCTGATGTGTGTAAGCTCGCGTTGTCTTGATGAAGAATGATTGTTTGAAGAATGATTCTTCGGCGCTTGTTTGTCTTATAAAACAAGTATTAACCCTGGAGAAGGCGCGCCTCACAGAGTAGCATGGATTGTTGCGCGTGAGCGTTGTGCTTATTGAGGAATTACTGTAATTTTTAAATCACATACCTAAAGCTCCAACCGTACACTAACCTCAGCAAAAGCTTGTCAAAGCGCGGAGAACAACCGTTATAAAGATACTCAACATATTGCGTGCAAAAATATTAATAAAAAAGTTGAATTTTATCCATTTAAAAATTGCGTGAGGAAAATGCTCATTGCGCGCCTTCTCTAGGGTTAAAAAAATGAATAATTTCAACGATTGGGAAGAATTGGAAGAAAATCTCTATGGAAGAAAATCTCTATTGATTCTTAACCTTCATCGGTCCCTTATTTCTAGAAACGAATAGCTTCCTTGTGTGTAAATTTTAAACACTTTTTTCAGGAGCAATACTTTCATCGATGAATGAAATGCATGCAATCTTCATGTTAAATGTAATTACTTATACATTATTTTATTTAAATTAAAAAAAAAGTTTTTCAAAGCGATTAGTCGTGTACAAAATATATATACTCAACGGGCCGGAAAGTCAGCAGCTTACTCCAGAAGCACAACATCAGCACTTTATTTTGTTGTTGTGCACACGAACAGTTCAAAAAGCTTGAAAACAAAGACGAACTGCTGACTCAAAGGTTTCGAAGAGAGGCATTTTAAAGCAATTAAAGTAAGCTTAATTAGAGTGATTTTTCCAGCTTCCTCCAGGAGCAAAACGTCAGCACTTTATTTTGTTGTTTTGAGCAAGCGAACAATTCAAAAAGCTTGAAAAAAAAATGAACTGTTGACCCAAAGCATTCCAAGAGAGGCCTTTTAAATCAATTCAAAGTAAGCTAAATTGGAGTGCTTTTTTGCTATGACATGCAGTGTTAAAATTCAGGGACCGAAAATAACAGCTATTTTCTAAATTTCTATTCAAAAAGTTAAATGGAAAGATTTAGTCTATTCGATATTTGAATATAGCAATGTGATGCTTGTTAGCTAAGGAATAATAATTTTTAATGATTTTAATTTTTCTGATTTTTGTAAAAAAGTCAATAAATACTTGAAGCATAATCGCGAATAACGTAGTAAACGAAATTTTTTGTAGTGTTTTTTTTTGCGAATACCTGTTAGAATCACTCTCTTGTATTATATACAAACAGAACTGAGTAAGCAGTTCAGCAGTTTGGGGTATTTCTATCGCATACCCAAAAAAAATTAATAAAAATGAATAAAAGTGCTTGTACAATGAATAAAAGTGAATAATTACAATTTTGTCGTTTACACGTTATTCGCGAGAACGCTTCAATTGTTATTTTCTAACCAATTATATTTCGATAAAAAATAAAAGTTAAAATTTGACTTTACTTTTGTTGATCAAAAATAAAAGTTTAAAGTTGCCTTTTATTTTTCGATCAAAAATAACAGTTAAAATTTAACTTTTATTTTTTCGAGCAAAAGTTAAAGTCATAGTTTAATTCCTATATCATCTGCTTGCAGTCGCTGTTCCAGTCGTTTGCAAAATAAATGAAAAAATAATGTGCAATGATAAGCAACTAAGAGTTGCAATGCAACGATATGGAGATCGTTAGCAATGTTTTTATCTTTGTGCAAAAATGTTACGAATATAGGTGTAAAAGAATAAAAAATGTACTCTATTAATTTGTTTTGACAATTAAAACTATTACTATAGTTAGTAAGAAATAGCATTGTAAAATTTTAAATCTTTATTTTTGATCGGAAAAATAGAAGTAAAATTGTATCTTTTATTTTTGATCAGAAAAATAAAAGTCAATTTTTAACTTTTATTTTTGATCGAAAAAATAAAAGTCAAATTTTAACTGTTATTTTTGATCGAAAATTAAAAGTCAACTTTTAACTTTTATTTTTGATCAAAAAAATTAAATTTTAACTTATATATTTGATCGAAAAAATAAAAGTCATATTTTAACTTTTATGTTTGATAAAAAAAAAAATTCAAATTTTGACTTATATTTCTGATTGAAAAAAATAAAATTTTATCTTTTATTTAAGATCGAAAATTAAAAGTCAAATTTTAACTTTCATTTTTAATCAAAAAAATTAAAATTACATAGATTTTAACTTATATGATCGAAAAAAATAGAAGTCATGTTGTAACTTTTATTTTTGATAAAAAAAATAAAAGTCAAACTTTTACTTATATCAGGGTTGCCAATATTCGAAGCGCCCATTTTATTTTTAAATAAATCAAAGAAACCACAATTTTTTGTCTGTTCGTCATGAATATCATTTAATTGGGTTCAAGTAGATTTGCTTGCATTATTTCTTGAATATGATATCTCGTAAATGGTTGCCATTGGCCTCTACGACATATTGTGCCCGTTTTGCAGCATTTTCCATGGTTTTCTTCAACATTTCGATGGGAATGGCGGTTATTTCTTGACGGATGTTGGTTTTCAGCTCTTCTAGGGTCTTTGGCTTGTTGACGTAAACCTTTGATTTCAAATAACCCCACAAAAAGATGTCTGGAGGCGTTAAATCTGGTGATCTTGGCGGCCAATCGAAATCACCATTTTTTGACATCAAACGGCCAGGGAACAATTGCTTCAAAAAATCGATTGTAGTGCGGCTTGTGTGTGGTGGCGCGCCGTCTTGTTGAAACCAGTAGTGCCTGATACGCTTTCGACGAACGATTGGCATGAAAAAATTGTCTATCATATCGCGATAACGCTCCTGATTGACAATAACTCTGTGGCCATTATCATCTTCGAAAAAGAACGGCCCAATGAGCATTTTAGCACAAACGCCGCACCAAACAGTGACTTTTGCATCGTGAAGAGGTACCTCTTGAATCTCTTGTGGATTTTCAGTGGCATAAATACGGCAATTTTGTTTGTTTACCGTTCCGTTCAACTGAAAATGAGCTTCATCGCTCATGATAATTTTATGCCAAAATTGCTCGTCTTCTTCAGCCATTTCGATGACTCTTTGGGCCCATTCCAATCGACGTGGCTTATCGGTAGGCAACAATTTGTTTACCAATTGAATTTTGTACGGACACAAATTCAAATGAACACGTAAAATGCGTTGTAAAGTGGATCGGGGAATGCCGAGCTGCTAAGAACGGCGATTTTGGGATGTTGTTGGTGACTGCTCAATACTGGCTCGTACGGCTGCAATATTCTCATCCGATCGCCTTGGTCGCTTTTTATCTGGCCTCTTTGGGTTACCAAGAGTATTACCAGTTGTAAATCTTTCATACAAACGAAAAATTGTTTTCTTGGAAGGCGCACTTTTCACTTTATTTATTTTTTTGAAAGCACGTTGAGTTTTCACTATTGACTTGTTTTGTTGAATGTAAATTTCAACAATTTTAGAGCGTTCGCGTGGCGTGTACTGTTCCATTGTAAACATTTGCTTGGAATGACGCTTCAACGCGGTATGTCATTAGTCGATTTGGCATCACTGCGGAAAGTTACAGTGTTGCCAGATGGGCGCTTCGAATATTGGCAACCCTGTATTTGATTGAAAAAAATAAAAGTCGAACTTTAACTTTTATTTGTGATCGAAATGACATCAGTCAAAAAATAACGATTATTTATTGACTTTTTTGAAAAAAATCAACCTTTACGGTCCTTGTTGAAATTACAATAGTTGTCATACGTCGGGTCAGCATTTTCACGATTTCAGCTGACTTGTAAGTACTCAAAAGGCCTTCCGGAGTGCTTTTTTCCCCGCTTGGTATTTAAAAGTGGTGGTTGTAAGTATGTGGAAATGTATGTATGTATGTCATTTTTAGACTCAAAAACTACTGAACCGATCTTTATGAAATTTTCAGGGAAATCCAAACAACATTTTGAAATCGTTCCTAGGAAGTTTGGTGTCGATTGGACTAGGAGGCGTGGTACCTCTCATCCAACCTAAATTTACGCTATCGCCCACACAATAAAAAAATTCAATATATCAGACGGTTTTAATCGTAAGAAACTAAAATTTTTTTTAAGATGGTCACTATCGGCAACGGTACTAAAAATGGGCGTGGTCGCACTTTATCTACTACAACTTTTTCGAAATCATACCAATTCATGAGTTGTACAAGTTTTAATAGTGAACTATATATATCAATGTTGCCACGCCCATTTACCGGCCACAAACCAATGGAACTTCTCTAATATTTGGTAGTTTAGTTCATATGTTTGCTATGGTCGCAACATATCTACGCCCACTTTTTCGAAATAATGCTAATTCCTGAGATGTTCACGTTTTGATAGTGTAAATTGGTATGTAGGTCAATTGGAGCAAATGATGGTCACTATATTTATAAATGTTGGCACGCCTACTTTTTTCGCCCATTTAGCTGTATAAAAAAAATAAATATATATATGTGTATATTAGACTAATCCTTATTTGTATGGAGAAAAAAATGTTCGTTTGTTTTTATTGAGCACCCTTATATTTTGTTCCTATATATAAAAACGCATAAAAAAAGTTTCAGAGAAATTTGACTTTATTAACACGTGCCGCCAGGTAGAAATTCAAAAAATTTTCATGTGAGAAAAAAAAAGATAAAACAGCAATTCAATTTTGAACGTACCATCTCCGATTTGGGTGAAATTTTGCATGGAGCATCACTGAAGGAAATAAAAAACTTGATTTAAAGGAAAAAATGCTGGAAATATTTTTGGCGAAGTTACAGGGTGCACAAAATTAACAAAAATCGGCAAAAATTTCGAAAATTAAGATTCATATCTTAAACACTTCTTCGCTAAATCTTAAGCTTGAACTACCGTTAGAAAGGTAATTAATTTAACTTTAATCCAAAAATAATTTTGAGAAATTTTGGTGGTTTTTGGTGATACCTCTTCTGATGCCCGAGATATAAAATCTGACATTCATTTATTTGAAAAAGTTAAAAAAATTTCATTAATGCAAGAAAATGCATATGCGAAAAATATGCATATTGTTAATTTGCCAAATTTAAGAAAAACGTTAACACTATAATCAATACCAAATTTTGACAATCAGATAACAATCACAAATTCTGTGTGTATGCATATTGTTAATTTGCCAAATTTAAGAAAAACGTTAACACTATAATCAATACCAAATTTAGACAATCAGATAACAATCAAAAATTCTGTGCTATCTCGAGTGTACTTTAGATTTGAATTTCCTTCCCACTGTGGATAAAAATCCAGAGTGGCATCTCGTTTGGCAAGATATTTTTAGTGAAAAACTATATTTACTTTTGATTTAAGATATATGTAGTTTTTCCTAAAAAAAAACAAAGCATTTTAAGATCTTTATTTTTTTACAGTTTTCTCAAAAACAACTTTGTCCTAGAATGTGAAATTCGAAAAATTGTGATTCGATACGCCCTAATTCTCATTCAGTGCACAGCATTGCCTCTGTGTAAACTTCAAGCTCCGAGTGGCACGTGTTATTGTTGTTGTCAAAAAAAGTCAATTTATAGCGTCTAAAAATGGATCTATTTTGAAACGCTGACGAACAAAAAAATTGGGTGCTCAACAATTTCTAAAATAAAGACCACCCTAGTGTGTATATTAGAGTCTATCGACTTGTAGGGGAAAAATCTTATCCCCGAATTCCAGTACTAAAATAAAATAGTATATAAAAAATCCTTTCGATTAGTGTATTTTTAATTGGTCTGAACCAGGCATGCACGTTAACGTTAATTTTAACGTTAACCGAAATTTTTATTTCGTTTCGTTGAAGCGAAATCAAAAAACAAAAAAAATAACGTTAACGAAAAAACGAAAAAAAAATTATTTCGTTTCGAAGTTATCAATAAAATATTTTTTCGTTTTTTTTCAAATCAACCGTTGAAAATAACGTTAATTTCAACAAAAAAATTTCGTTTTTTATCGTATTGGAAATAAATTTGTTTGTAAAAGTTTGAACTGTTTAACATGGGAAGAAAAAAAGAGTGTGATTTTGTTCGCGAGTTCTATTCTTATATTCGCGAAAACGGCAAAGTGGCATCAGAGTGTAAAATATGTCATTTAAAGTTACAAAATGAACACCTCGGTAATATGCGCAGCAACCTTTTGCGTAAGCATAAAACCGCATATGAAGAAGAAAAACTAAAATATAATCAAGAAGATCCCACCGCTCAAATAATTGCAAAAAAAAGAAAAATTTCATTCGAAACGTCCGCGGTGGATATCGAAAATATTTGTGCGGGTTTCGTCACAGAATGTGGACTGCCGTTAAACTTTTTTAATTCAAATCCTTTTAAAAATTTAATGAGCCCTATATTTAGCGCACTGGATATGAATACAATAAATCGCAATAACATAAATTTAATAATAAGTAAAAAGTATGAAGACGAAGTGAAGGCAATTAAATCTTTCCTGAAGAATAAAATATTTTCGGTTAAAATTGACAGCGCCCAGCGCATCTACCGCAATGTAGTGTGTCTTAATGCCCAAATTATAAGTGACGGCCGTATTGTTATTAAAACTTTGGCGATACAAAATTTAATACAAAAACACACAGCACAAAATTTAAAGTCATTAATTTTGAATGCTCTTCAAAGGTAATTAAAAGCTCATGCATAAACTAACAAAAATAAATATATATAAATATATATATATCACTGGTTTTAATAGGTTTGATTTGTCCATCGATCAAATATATAGCATAACTAGCGACAATGGCCGCAATATGATAAGCTGTGGCAATCTTCTCAATAGTGAAATAAACGTGTACGATATAGCGGGCGTTCAACAAGAAACCGATGAAGAGCAATTATCAGCATTGCAGCCCAACGACACGATTTTCGATCAAAATGATTTGGAAAAGTGCGTTGTTCAGAACTTAAGTAAGACAAATGAAATAATTCACTTCCAGCCTTATTCAATGAATAAATTTATGAATAAGGCTGTTCATGCATATAAAAAACTTTTTCCCAGTATGTTAAATTGTAAAAAATATTACAGATTCGCTAATAGTGATTTTCCACGACGTGCTAAAAGAAGAAAATGTAAAGTCAAATTTTGAAAAATGTTGTAGTGTAGCCAAACTACTTCGCACTCCAACAATGCATAAAAATTTAGTTATGCAAAATTTGCTTCCTCCAAATGCAGATTGCCCCACTCGCTGGTCTTATGCCTATGATTTAATTGAAAGCTTAATAAATCTCCGCTGTTTTATCAATCAAAACCTCAACCAGACTGGCATCGATTGGAATTTTGTAGAAGAGTTTTTGAAAAGTTTTAAAGCTGTTAAAATTATGACCTTAAAACTTCAATCAGAAAATTTACTTTTTGGCGACTTTTTGAAAATTTACTTTGAAACTATATTAGCAATCAAAATCGAGGCAAGCAATTCCCGACTATCCAAACCAGTGTCGGGCAGCTTTGCACACTTGAGATTGTGTTTGTGCAGTAAAATATGTATTTATCTCACCTACAGAACGATCAAAGCTTCAGTGTTTAAGCGAATATCAAGCAGATAAGATCTGCGCTTGCGTGTTCCTTGAATATATTATATTATATCTGTGTCGATAAGCAAAAATAGCTTAAGTCGATTTAAGACAGAACCGAGTTATTGATATAGTTGTGTTTCACGTATATTATGAACACACAAAATCTAGAACTTCTAGCATGACCTTAGCCAAACAAAAGAACCTTTCATATAACTTATATGGCGATTGAAAACTTTGAAGCAAGATTTCTGGAAACTTTGAAATATGACTTAAGCTGTTATTGCGCATCGACACAGATATAACGTAAGATTACACTGTATGAAATTGTATGTATGCAAAATTTTTGGAAGTATGTATGAAAAAAATTTTTATTTTTAGAAAATAATGGCATGGCGCTGCAACAAAGAGGTAAAATTAAAAAGTTATGCATAACAAGGCATTACGATAATTTGCATGGCCAATATAAGGTAATTATGGGGCTTGCTATGGAGAAATTAATTAATTATTTAAAAGCGGCATGTCCACATATCATATCATATAGTGATAAGTTCCAAATACGTTTAATAAAAGCATCTTACGCTGTCAGTTTAGCCTTGGCAAAACACAATAATTAACATAAGCACAATAAGAAACATATTTTTTATTTACTATTAGTAGGCTTTTTTACATTTACGTCTGCTTATCTGTATTTCATATTATCCGTCTGTCGGTCTTTTTCCTTTTGACATTCCTTCCGCAACTTATTTATTTAATTTCGCATTACAAATCCGAGCAAAAAAATATTCCATAATGCCTTGTAAGATTTCTCCAAACAGCGCTTTAGCACTACTTTGTTTTCAGTGTGAGCTTTAAAGCGCTCATTAATACATACTCAAGATAAGAAAGTATAGATGTGCAAAGCTTCCCGACACTGATCCAAACTGTTATTTACATCATTAAATGACCGCAAGAGAGCTTTTTTAAAAAACGAAACGGTGGCTGCAGCTATCTATTTGGACCCTCGCCTGCAAAGACTGTTAAAAAGTCCGGAATTTGTTAATTTAATGCCAGTTGCCATTACTCATTTAAAAACGCTTCATACTTAAATTGAAAGCCTATCGCAGGAGGTAAAATATAAGCGTATTATGATTTTCTATTTGCGTTTAAAATTGTAAAAATTAGCTTTAAAATCTCTTTTTCATCATAATAATATGTGTCTTATCCTTAGGACAACCAGGATGATTCTCAAAACGCTCAACGCCTTGACTCTAGCGTAAGTACTTCTGACAGCGAGGGCTTGCTCGAAGCATATTTGAATGAGATATGTGAGACTGGAACAATACAATCCCCAAATATTTCTGAAGCGTTCGCAGCAATTGAATCTTTTAGTGAAACCACCGATATGAAAATAAATCTGGCGGAATTTTGGGAGACAAGAAAGTATTCACATAACGTACTGTACAACTTGGCGCAAGTTGTTCATGGAACTCCTGCCACTCAAGTTAGTGTTGAGCGTGCATTTTCAACACTCAAATATATTATCAGCGATTATCGTTCAAATCTTGGCGATGATCTCACCGAAAAAATTTTAACACTTAGATTCAATTCGCGAAGTTAGTTTAACAGTTTCTTATAACTCATTTTTTTAATAAATATTCATCCATATTAATTTCGCTTAACACCCAATATATTGCACTGCTGACAAAAATACAAAAAAAAAAATTCAACGAAACGAAATTTATTTTGATAATTTTTTAACGTTATGAGAAAAACGAAATAATTTTGATAATTTATTTTCAATGATCAACGAAACGAAAAAATTTTGTTGATTTCGTTGTGCATGTCTGGTCTGAACCAATTTTGGCGTCCCCTGAAATAAATTTTTGTGCATTTTTAAGGAACTTTTGTACTGAAGACCCACTTGTTGTTGATTTGAAAAGCAAATCAAGCTTGACAATCAATTTCTTACATATAAAAACATTGAAAGGCAAATTTTCATCCCATTTGACCAATGCTGTAATATGTGTTTTTATACACCTGGAGGGGAATAGCCCACTATAGCTTTTTGTTACTATGCACATAAATTGACTATCCAATTTAATAAATGGCATAAAAAAGTTTAACTAGGATTTTGAGCTTCTTCCATTTTTTGCAATTAGAAAATAACTGGCAACCGATCAGTTGGTTATAGAACCTTAAAAATCACGTTCGTAACTTTTGGTTTTTAGAGATTTCATGTAAAACAAAAAAAAAAAAATATAAAAACTGCTCGGTAAAGTGTGGTATCAATACCACGAGATTATTACAGATTACTACAGTGAAAACAACGCAATTGTGAATACCCTTAATGTGTTTTGTTTTGTTTCTGTTACTTTATAATGAATTAATTTACATTTTTTAGTTTCAAGTAAAACATAACAAAAAATTGCTTTAAAAACGTTTTAAATTATTTACTTCTAAAAACTTTCAATCCCGAACTAATCCCGGGATTCCGAGATTGAAAATCTCGAGAAAAACTTCCGAGATTGGACTCCCTAGTCTGAAGTCAGACTGATATCCAATGAGTAGGTTTACGATGGGCTTTAATCTTTCACATAAAATGCTCGACAGAACCTTATATGTGAAATTAAGAAGGCTTTTCCCACGGTAATTGGTGCGAATAGTGCAAGATCGCCTTTCTTTTAGATAAGGCAAAGCACACTGAGATTCCAATCGTATGGAATGCGTTCAAACGATCGTATTCTGCATAACAGTTCGTGAATTCATTTAAATAGAGCTTCGCCTCCGTTCTTAAACAGCTCAGCAGGTAAGCCGTCGGCTTCCGTGGCTTTGTTATTTCAAGCCGAGCAATAGCTGTCAGAGCTTCATCATGGTCGGGCAGCGGAACCTCGACCCTATCATCCGTAATTAAGGTTTCCGGAATATCTTCTCTGTTGGCGGGATTGTTGTCAGCGTCGCCATTTAGAAACTTAGAGAAGTGTTCCCTCCATAATGTCAGTGTACTCTGAACATTTGTCACTAGATTCCCGTTTTCATCCTTGCGGGAAGAGGCCCGGTTTAAAAAACCATCCTCAAGGCGTCTTATCTTTTCGGAAAATTTTTGGGCCTCATTTCTATCGCCAATCATCTCAATCTTTCCATGTTCGCACTTCTCTGTCTCTCTTTTTTCCACTTTTAAATACGTCTCTCTTCCCTCCTCTTGTCTTTGTAACGGTCCTTAGCAGCCCGCGTTACAACCGACTGCAGGGTGGCCACTTGTTTCGACGAGTGTGGTGATAGTATATCACTTCTTCAGCAGCCGCAAGGTATATTCAACATGGTAGTGTCGTCACAGAGAGGTGGGTACCGTCACTGTCAAACATAAGAAGAGAGTAAGAGACAATGAATAAAAGCTGATAGAAAACTGTCAAATGTGTTAAAAGTAATATTGTTTTCATTTTTGTGTGTGCTGAATGTTTATTTTCGTATATATCGTAAAGATTTCATTAAATAAAATTTATTAAATTGTTTATAATTACCAAGCTAACGGTATTTTAATGACTTCTTTCGACTCCATTGCCGAGTGTCATAAATTTTGTAAATTTGTACAAAAAATCTATAAACATGAAAAACGACGCCGGAGAGTCTGTTGATTTGTGCTGACCCAGAAAGTGCTCGGCATCCAACAGAATCATTCATGTCCAGGACCAGGCCTCTGTGCAATTGGTCTTGGTCGATGTTGAAGTCAACCGAATGAGAGTTGGTTCCAAGACCTATGCAATCTGCGGCGAAATCAGACGTATGGGTAAATCCGATGATTGCATTGTGCGTTTGACCAAGAAGTACGGTTTTATTATCATGAACTTCTACAGTGGTTAACAAAGTTGCAGTTTCATGCTATCGCCGTATCATGGAAGCTGATCGAACGGCAAGACAACAACAGAAATGCTAAGACGCTCTGTGTAGAACTGCTTGAAGAATTTCTCGACCATATACTCATGGAGCAGGAAACAAAAATATTTGAGCGCAAAGAAAAACCAATAAAGGCACTTCTCCTGGCTGCAAGCGTAATGGACCGTAATTATCCCCGGAGGATTTATAAAATCACTTTTATTAAAATGTTTGTTGCAGACCGCGCTGATTTCGAAAATTTTTTGGAACAAGCAACGTTCCAGGGATTGCGTCTTTCTTCGCTAAGAGGCACACGAAAAGATGAGCCATTTTCTTTTTGAAAATATTTTCTACAAATTGCACAACTTCGTGGCATTTTATCACTTAAAATCACTTCGAATCACTTCTATATCAATTATTTAAAATCTTAAAATCAATTTAAAACACAAAAATTCACAACTCAATAAAGCTTATTGACATTTTATTGAAAACTTTTGTTATTTGCTTTCCTTTTTTTCGTAAACAACTGATTTTGACAGCTAAGGTACCCACCACAAGAGAGAATTTTGTCTACTAACAGTACCTTCATACATATACCTTGAGCAGCCGCACGCATGGAGTTGGAAATGTGTATCCACTGCGCGCATATATGATCGATTGAAGTAGTGCTTTGAAGCAGGAGTGAGAGTCGAGTGGCGAAAGCTTTGGCTGTCCGTTTTGATTGCAGCTCTTTGACGTTTAGCTTTCTCTGTGTAGGGTTGCTGGCCTTCTTAGCTCCCACAGATGGTTATTGATCTTGTCTGCGACAAGATAATGTTCCGAGACAATGATTGCACCACGGATCGTGCGTACATCCAATACACTTTAAGAGTGCCTTCCGTCGATCAAAATGCAATCAATTTAGTTTCTGGTTTTTTGATCAGAGGATATACAGGTGGCTTTATGAATATTGATATGCTTGAATCTAGTGCTACTTTCGACAATGTTTCGTGCTGCGGCGAAGTCAATTCCATTGTTCTACTTGCAGACAGCACGTATATTTCGTGTATGCATGCTACTCTGGACTTACTGGGTGGTTTCTTATCTCTCGCGTTTAAATGGCAATTTGATTGCCAACAAAAAGTTAAGAAAAATCTCTCCAATGAATCTCTTCCCGGTGTTGAACTTGATAAGCGCAACGCTGATAAGTAATGGAAAACAAAATATCAAAAACAACAACAGAAGGCATCTACAGCCTCAGATAAGTGTTGTTATTTATTGCGTATAAAATTCTTTGAAAAAAACGTACATTCATCAGATACTTATGCTTGAGAAATATCTCAAGCAAAGTACATAATAACAACAAAATTGTCAACTAGAGATAAAAATAGCAACATTGCATCATTTGTAATAACAACAAGATCTAATATCATTGTAACAACAACAGCGTGTCTAATGACAAATTTTCTAAAACAGTTAAAAATATTCAAACTCACATACACATACACATGCACACACATATTGTTATTTATGTCAAAATTAAGGCGACGTTTTAATAATATTTGCCGGCAATTCCAATATTTCTTGCCAAACAATCGTTATTTTGGCGCCTTGGTCTCTCACAGAGGTTGGGGGAAGTGGTAAAAGCTGAGTTGTTGTTTTTGTTGTTAACAACACAGCTGTTCTGTTGTTTTTCTTTAACATTAAACATTTAGCAACTTTGTGTCGCGGACGAAAGCTTTTGCTTACATCATTTGAAATATTGCTTGCAACAAAAAGGTGTGCAACATGTTGCTAAGAAAGACGATTAAAAAGCGCAAACAAAATGTTATTTAACAGAGTGTTGCTATCATTTGTTTGAGCAACATGAATTGAAGGAAAGTATTAATAAAATAAATTGAGTACATTTTAAAATAAAAATTGAAAACGTACCTTTGAATTGTTTTTTCATATTATTTCAAAATGCCATTATATTAAACTTCAGATACTAACATGCTGTCTCACAGACCGAACACATACATACTTAAAGCTTTCTGTAGGCCAGAGTTGAGCTTATTTTAGTATGTTTTATTTAATGAAAATTTGTTATTTTGTTTCATTAAGTTTATTTTACTATTGAATACAATACCACTAATAAGAGTTAAATATATAGTCCCAACATATGTGTTTATTGTAAAGTAATTTACATTTTCTGGTGTTAGTAACCGTGTCATGAAATTCATGTTAGTAACGGAAGGTAGGTAAAAAATAAAAAAACTAAATAAATACTATACAAAACTTACAAATTAAACTTTTTTTTTTAAAAAAAAAACCATTTATGAAAGTTCAAAAATCTAATATGAGAAATTTTTATCTAACATTTGAAACAAAAATTTAAATAACTACTATACAAATATTACAAATTTAGAATTTAAATGAAAATAATTTTAGATAATACAAAATTTATTGAGGGACCTATTTTTAAAATTAAACACATCCATAAATACAAATCTCGAAAAAAATAGTTTACAAAAGTTAAAACCAGACTGAAATTATTTTCTTAGTTAACCTTAAAAAACAGTATAGTTTTATACAGTGGTAAGTATTTAGTATATGCCGCCCACACGCATTTGCTGACACGAAAATGAGAAAGCTTTCAGTATCCAGACTTCAAGTAGCCAGGTTGCGGTTTTGCGCTGCTTAATATGTTTTTGTTTTTAAGTAAATTTTAAACTTAAGCATAGTACTCTGTTCAGTTTCATGTGAAATTCCACATAAATCTCCGTATAAAAAGTGACAGCTGCGAAAAAAGTGTAGAAATTTTCACATGTTCGTCAGAGCAGTACTCTGTTCGCTGCGTGAAATTACCGCAACATGTTTCTGAGCAACATTTTTTCACGACAATTTAATTGTACTGTCTATTTATTTTGAAGTGAAAAGAGAGAGATCACATGAAATCTCCCAAATTATTCCGAATCTCTCTGAGAAACGTTGCCATAGGAATTCCTCGAAGCAAACTTTAAGTCAGAAATTTCACGCAACAAATAAACAGATGTTGCCAGCGAAATTTCACGTAAACGAACAGAGTACTAGGCTTTAACAAAAAAAGAGATACAAACTGAACACAAAAAGTTTTTGTTAACGCATTCGTTGTTTTTAAGCAAAAAATAAAAGTAAAAAATGCCTTTTTACTGAAAAATATAACACTGTGTGACTGATTTGATCTTTAAAAAAGTTTCAACCAAAGCTTTTAAAAATTCCGAGAGAGAAACATCTTGTGATTATATTGTAACTAGTCCGACCTCTCAATTCCATTACAATTTTTTTTAAAACATTTTAAAGTTGAGAAGTAGGAATTCTGGTATTCCGGCTTTTAACAATTTTTCACATAAGCTTAGGTTATGAGAATTTACAAACAAAATGCACTTTTGTTCAATGAAACTAAACGTAAAATGTTACGTTTGATGGAAGCGCTCGCATTGTTCATCAGAATCGGTTGGAATTTGCTGTTGGAATTTGCTGTTGGAATACCTTTTTCCATACCGACATTCCAACATCAAATATACTCAGGTTATGAGAACTTACAAACAAAATGCACTTTTGTTCAATGAAACTAAACGTAAAATGTTACGTTTGATGGAAGCGCTCGCATTGTTCATCAGAATCGGTTGGAATTTGCTGTTGGAATTTGCTGTTGGAATACCTTTTTCCATACCGACATTCCAACATCAAATATACTCAGGTTATGAGAACTTACAAACAAAATGCACTTTTGTTCAATGAAACTAAACGTAAAATGTTACGTTTGATGGAAGCGCTCGCATTGTTCATCAGAATCGGTTGGAATTTGCTGTTGGAATTTGCTGTTGGAATACCATTTTCCATACCGACATTCGAACATCGAATATGCTTAGGTTATGAGAACTTACAAACGAAATGCACTTTTGTTCAATGAAACTAAACGTAAAATGTTACGTTTGATGGAAGCGCTCGAAATTGTTCATCAGAATCGGTTGGAATTTGCTGTTGGAATACCTTTTTCCATACCGACATTCGAACATCGAATATGCTTAGGTTATGAGAACTTACAAACGAAATGCACTTTTGTTCAATGAAACTAAACATAAAATGTTACGTTTGATGGAAGCGCTCGAAATTGTTCATCAGAATCGGTTGAAATTTGCTGTTGGAATACCTTTTTCCATACCGACATTCGAACATCGAATATGCTTAGGTTATGAGAACTTACAAACAAAATGCTTTTTTGTTCAATGAAACTAAACGTAAAATGTTACGTTTGATGGAAGCGCTCGCATTGTTCATTAGAATCGGTTGGAATTTGCTGTTGGAATACTTTTTTCCATACCGACATTCGAACATCGAGTTGGTTAAACGTTTGCATCAAATCGGCGGCAAGACTTCGGTAATTCTGAACGCGGTGCTTCCCCAAAAATCATTTGAACGTTGCCTTTACCAAATCATAACCCTTATATCCATAAGCTTGCGAGTGTCAGGGCCAACGAGCACTCCTACAAACATAAAAACAATGAATTTAGTCTATGTGCTGAACATCTTGTTGAATGTAAGTGTGAGAACCAGGCGTGAAAACCATGCGAATCTAATTGAATGCGAATCTAATCTAAAAGAATAATAAAAGTAAAGCTTAGCTTTTAAACAAAACGTTATATTTGCCCTGAACAACATGGTTTTGTAGCGGGGCGCTCTACCCTTTCAAATCTAGCTCTTTTTTCTGAGTATTGTGTATCTTCCTTCGTGCAGGGATACCAAGTAGATGTAATATACGCAGATTTCTCCAAAGCGTTTGATAGAGTATCACACAATTTACTACTTTGGAAACTATCACATATGGGAATTCATTCAACTTTTTTGAATTGGATTAAGTCTTATCTGTTGGATAGAACCTCTTTTGTTTGCTTAAATAATGATAATTCATACGAATTTGTTGCTTCTTCGGGTGTCCCTCAAGGTAGTATCCTTGGACCTTTGCTTTTTATTCTTTTCATGAATGATATTTCTAAACATATTTTTAACTCTCACTTTCTACTTTATGCTGATGATGTTAAATTATCTAAAAAGATATCATCTTCTTCAGATATAGATGACTAACAAGATGATGTTAACAGACTTTTGGCTTGGAGTGTTTCAAATGGCCTTCCTTTAAACTTTTCTAAATGCTTTCATCTTAATCTATCCAAACTTTTTCTTAATACCTTATCTAACTCTTATTATCTTTCTGACTCAAAAATTCAACTGTGTTTTCATATCGAGAGCTCGGTGTAATTTTTGATGCAAAATTTTCATTTCATGACCATGTCAACTTCCTAATTCCTAAGGCCTACTCTCTACTTGCGTTTGTCCGAAGAAATTGCAATGAATTTTCTGATCCACATATAATGTTACTCTAATAATGTTATTTAATGCGTTTGTGAGATCTAGACTGGAGTATGCATCCATTGTTTGGAGCCCGTATTATATGTCTACCTCTTTTAGACTGGAAAAAATACAAAAAAATTTCACGAGGTTTGCCCTGAGGTCAATTAACTTTTGTGACCCTTTGCCACCCTATAACTCTCGTTTAATGCTCTTAGGACTTAAATCGCTTGATTCCAGGCGGAAAATTGCATCATTGATGTTTATTTATGATATTATCTCTGGATTAATTGACTGTCAATCTCTCTTGGAACTTATACCTTTTCATATTCCATTAAGAAATCTAA
The DNA here is from genome assembly GCA_963920525.1 of Dichetophora obliterata. NCBI lineage: Eukaryota > Metazoa > Arthropoda > Insecta > Diptera > Sciomyzidae > Dichetophora > Dichetophora obliterata. The sequence continues at coordinate 147,586,060 of OY986438.1, read as the reverse complement.
GAATATCTAAATTATTTTATGTAAAATATTGTAGAACTAACTATGCCTTAAATGAGCCAATTACAAGAGCTTTGTTACTGTGAAATGAATTGAATGAATCTAATGACTTTGATCTCTTTGTTCCGGAACAAAAGTTTAAAAATTTTGTTAATAGTATTTACTTAACCTAGTCTTAAGATTATATATTTACTATAAATTTTGAATTTTAGTTTTTCTCTTAATTTATATAGTCTGTAAGAATTTTTGTATTCAAAGACTTCCAAATAAACTAAACTAAACTAAACTAATTGTGAAGACATTATGAAATTTTTCATTACGCCACTCTCGATGTTGAGTGGAGGCAGCAGGATTTTTTTCACATGAAACGAGCGCATCAAGGACCACACTTTCCTCATTAAGAACGGAATGCTGGTGCTGCTTCGTGTATTTTTAGTGTATTAGTTGCTACCATAGTGTGTGTACCAGTTGCAAAGAAGGCAACTTTTGAAACCCCTTTGCATTGCAATTTTCTTTAAGTCCACGCAAACCTGACGAATCTTAAAAAAATCGCTGTTCTTCAACTCTGGGAACAAGCGAGATAAAAACTAACGTGGCTTTATTTCTATCCCGTTTCTTCGAATTCGTTGCTTAGAATTTGGTGAAGGCAATATTCAAAGGATTCTTGGGGAAGAATCGCGTTCAGAATCTCCGAAGTATTGTCGCCGATTTGATAAAGGCGTTTAACCAACGCAATGTTGTTGGAATGTCGCTTAAAATACATTTTCTGCAACATCATATGCATCATATGGATGCATTTGAATAGCATATTCCAACCGAGTCTGATGAACAAGGCGGCGCTTCCATCAAACGACAAAAACAATGAAGGAGCGGTACAAGAATAAAAATTTGCACTCTATTTTTGCTGATTTGTGTTGGTTTTTGGCAACGGATAAGGCATTGTGAAGAGCACCAACATAAACACAATTCATTTATCCCAAAAAAATAATGCAGCTTTTATTATTCGCAGGTACCCTGACATAACCCCAAGTGGCACAATCCCAATTTTTAATTTTGAGATTATGTCACTCCCTATACAGTGACATAAACCCAAATTTTAACTTGGGGCAATGTCACTGCTTGTAAAGTGTCATAACCCCAACTGAGATTATGTCACTTTTGAGCCTAAAAATGAGAAAATTTGGATAGACATTTCGAAATATTTTGTTTTTAGCCAAAATTGACTATTTTTTCGTGGAACGTATGCATGTATTAAGAGCTTTAAATTCCAAATCTGTACAAATTAATGGACGCTCTCATCTGGTTTAGAAGTTATAGGGGTCCAAATTAAAGAAAATGGGCTCGAAAAACTTGATATTTTTCTATTAACTGCATACATTTATAAACTAAGCAAGAATATTTAAAGAAAACTTTTATTATATATGTAAGTCCCAACTTTTTTCAATAGACTAAACCAGTTTAGTTTTTTTCTTTAATTTGCACTTCTAGCCTAACATATCAAAAAATGACAATTTTTTATAAAAAATCGCGCGATTTGTAGAAAAACTATAAAAGTATTGAGATTATGTCACTAGTACACGGGTGACATATTCTCAAAAAATTTTGGAATTTTGACTTCTTTTTATTTGGGAATATGTCATCCCTTTCATAGTGACATAATCCCAATTAAAAAAATTGGGCTTATGTCACTGTATAAGGAGTGACATAATCCCAAAATTAAAAATTGGGTATGTGCCACTTGGGATTATCTGCATTAATCTGTATCACGAAGCAGCACACCAACGACAAGCAAGACACGAGAAGCAATACTTTTTTCTATACGAAATTCTATTGCTTCTCGTGTCTTGCTTGTCGTTGGTGTGCATTATCGTTGTACCGAATAAAGCAGTATAGCACGGCACCTTATTCGCAGTCACCTTTCATCGCCTTTTTTATTTTTGACAAAAATTAAAATAGTAAAATATGGCATTTAGATTGTGCATTCTAACAAGCCATAGCTGACCAAAAGCCGTTATCATTTGGTTAAACTGCAGCAGTTTGTATGCTGCGGACGCATACAATAAAAATCGGTGATTGTCAATTAAAAAAACACATTAAAACTGCTGCCGTATTTCCAATTTGCAACTGATTTCAGTTATCTTAGACTTTTTAGAATAAAATTTGATAGTTTTAATGAATTCTGGAAAAACTATCAGGAATTTTGGTTAGTTAACATTTAAAAAAAAAAAAAAAATAAAGAAACACTAACACTTGAGCAAAATTTATTAAAAATTGACTTCTCCATTGTGATAAGCACACTTCGTATATTTTTTTTTAAAAATCTTTTGTCGCAGTAACATTTCACATTTAATTTCATTGAACAAAAGTGCATTTTGTTAGTAAATTCTCACAACTGAAGCATATGTAAAAAATTCTTAAAAGTCGAATTACCAGAATTCCTACTCGTAACTTTAAAACGTTTTAAAAAAAAATTGTGATGGAATTGAGAGATCGGATTGGTTGCAACATAGTTCCAAGATGTTCTTCTCTCGGAATTTCTAAGAATTTAGGCTGAAACTATTTGGCGGTCACACCGTGTAATAACAGTTATTTACATACTTCTATTTTTCTTTAATAAATCTTTCTATCTTATTCTTTTTTAAAAACACATCCTTTATGACAAGAAGTATAATGCCTTTCAAAATAATATCTTCTTATACGTTTTTGTTTGTGGTGAGATACAATTCACCATTCAGCCTCATCAAAGAAATTGTCAATAACAATTTCGTTTCCTTATTCTCGTCAAACATTTTCATTAAGCATAAAACAATGATCACCGAAGAATGCAACCTTCCTGTTTGAAGTTCCAACGAATAAAGTATCAAGGATAGTTTGGTGAGTTTAATTTTCACCTCATTTCTCCGTTCCACTCGTCTCTTCAAATATATTGATGTTGAAATGAGCGTATCGGACATGCCCAAAGCCCTATTAAAATTATTAATATAGTCTTTCAGACTTGCATAGTTAGTTTGTTGCCAAACTCAGCAGCATCTTCTCCAATACAGCCTACTGGCAACATTGGATTCTCTATGCTTTCTTTTGAGTGAATTTACAATTTGGGTTCAGTAACATTCATTGGGAGCCAAGTATATTAAATTTTTAATATTTTAGCAGTATTGAAGCAAACGGTTTGAAAGGTCAGAGTGCGTTTTGCTTGAGAACTCTCCCATCTTGTTGATACATTTTTACAAAAAAAAGATCGCATTTTTATTCAACAAAGCCGATTCCTCATTTAAACAATTGCCGTATTCAACTTGATCGAAGATAAAATTGTTAACAGCAGCATTCTTCTGCACTTTGTTATGTTCATCGAACCAAACTTTTGCAAGTTCGCTATATTGCAAGCGAAGGCTGCCTACGAAAAAACTATACTTCTCAATAAACGCACAAAATCGCAACAGAAATTGACGAAAAAAACTCGAAATTTTTCACTTTACATGTTTCTGATAGTCTAAACACTACCAAATATGGCAAATATTTTTTGTACCAACATAAAATGCACTAATGAGTTGTGAGAGGTTTTTGCTTCCGCTAGAAATCTAAAGTGTTTAACTGAAAAGTGGCTATTAACACAACCATATAGCTTTCTAGCGGAAGAAAAAAAAACTTTTACACTTCATTGGTGCATTTCAGCAAATTCGTTGAACTCTAAATATGAATAGTGAAAAGGAAGAGCGAACGGAGCAGACAAAACACCTGGTACAGTTTCAGGCTTAACATTAAAATATAAATCCCTTTCCTTTGAGGGAGGTCAAAGTTAAAGCGGTTAAAATAAAGGCATATTTTAGAAACTGTTTTAAAAAAAGGTTTAATATAGGTATATACAGGGTTGCCAATATTCGAAGCGCCCATCTGGCAACACTGTAACTTTCCGCAGTGATGCCAAATCGACTAATGACATACCGCGTTTGAAGCGTCATTCCAAGCAAATGTTTACAATGGAACAGTACACGCCACGCGAACGCTCTAAAATTGTTGAAATTTACATTCAACCAGTGATGTTCCTCGACGCGTCGTCTTTAATTGTCGACTTTTTGGTGTCGACAATGCAGAATGTGTCGACAATGTAGACAATGTCGAGAATTATGTAAACAATGTCAACAAAATGCAACACTGCAAAAATGCAAGTTCCATTTAGATTATGCTGATTCTTAAAACCTTTTGAAAAGTCGTTTAATTAACACAAATTAACAAATTTTACAATTAAACAAACAAAAGCCATGCCCAGAAGGCGTAAAAATAAGGAATACTTCGAACTTGGACTCAATTTAATTAAATATTACAATAAACATGCAGCCTTTTACATTAATTATCTACACGTCGTTAAAAGCAATTGTCTACACGACATTGTCGACACCGTCGACAACAGTATTGTCGACATCATGTTCTCTACGCCGCACATCACTGCATTCAACAAAACAAGTCAATAGTGAAAACTCAACGTGCTTTCAAAAAATGAGCGATGAAGCTCATTTTCAGTTGAACGGAACGGTAAACAAACAAAATTGCCGTATTTATGCCACTGAAAATCCACAAGAGATTCAAGAGGTACCTCTTCATGATGCAAAAGTCACTGTTTGGTGCGGCGTTTGTGCTAAAATGCTCATTGGGCCGTTCTTTTTCGAAGATGATAATGGCCACAGAGTTACTGTCAATCAGGAGCGTTATCGCGATATGATAAACAATTTTTTCATGCCAATCGTTCGTCGAAAGCGTATCAGGCACTACTGGTTTCAACAAGACGGCGCGCCACTACACACAAGCCGCACTACAATCGATTTTTTGAAGCAATTGTTCCCTGGCCGCTTGATGTCAAAAAATGGTGAATTCGATTGGCCGCCAAGATCACCAGATTTAACGCCTCCAGACTTCTTTTTGTGGGGTTATTTGAAATCAAAGGTTTACGTCAACAAGCCAAAGACCCTAGAAGAGCTGAAAACCAACATCCGTCAAGAAATAACAGCCATTCCCATCGAAATGTTGAAGAAAACCATGGAAAATGCTGCAAAACGGGCACAATATGTCGTAGAGGCCAATGGCGACCATTTACGAGATATCATATTCAAGAAATAATGTAAGCAAATCTACTTGAACCCAATTAAAGGATATTTATGACGAACAGACAAAAAATTGTGGTTTCTTTGATTTATTTAAAAATAAAATGGGCGCTTCGAATATTGGCAACCCTGTACAAACAATTGGCTGGCAAAAATCCTTCGCCTAACCCTCCTAGTCGGTACTGGCTGGAAATAACTGCTACAGGGTCCTTAGTTAAGGGGTAGTAAAGCTATTCTTTAGGGTGGCGGTTATCTAAGGTGAGGACGAAAGCCACAGCGTTCCGATTCTCAACAGACCTAGTGCTGCCTGGGGAGTGTCCTTCCCATCGGTGTGAGGTAATGGGCTGAATGGGCGAAAATACAAAAAGACCAAAAACAAGGAGTCCGTACCTTCTCAGAAGCCGGAGTGTAGTAGTGCAGTACCTGCTGCGGCTCAGAATCCGGCAAAGCCAGATCAGAGCTGTAGCGGTAGCTCGATTCGAGGCAAACCATCTTCTTCTGACCAAAAGGGCTCGTCTTTTTGCGCTAGGGAGTTGCGCACAGCGACTAGGCTTCTCGTGCATTTAGAGAAGAAGCTCTCTGCAATGTCTGTGCTATCACAGGACAAGCAGCTTAAGCGCCGTGAGTGTGCGTTAGGCGTCATTAGCGGCAAGGCGGCATCGTCTGGAGCCGATAAAGGTCTGTCGGTCCAACGACAAAAGTCGGAGGAGGAGAAACCAGCCAATGAGGCGAAAAAACTGAAGGTTGCTGGTAACTTTTCTTGCCTATTCTTCAGCAATGTCGCCAGAGGAGGTTATCTATCCTGAATAAGGATCTCAGCCACGAGCTTGAGGTTGGTAGACACTAAGCTTGCCGCCGACCTCGCCTCATGGCTGATTATCTTCGGGTCCTCCTACTGACTGCTTTTCGATAGGCTGGCAACGGGTTGTTAGGATGGTACAGTGCGTCGGTGCCAGATCTGTCACATTCTACAAGGCGGCTATCGCCAAGGTAGGTGAAGTGTGGCTAGATGAAAGCGGTCTCAAAGGAGGAAATACCTAGCAGACCGAGTGCAAAACTCTGGCTACCTCTGGAACCCACAGAACCTTCCAGTTCAGAACTCATAAAAAAAGATAAGATAGCGGATAATGCAAGCGTGAAGAAAAGCACTCCTCTATGCTAGCTTCGAGTGGATGAGTCACTCTGTGCACTGATAAAAAACCTGCGTGCCAGCAGAGTCGTCAGTGCATCTCTAGGTGGCTCAAAGGCCAGCAAATTTGTGAGTAGAGGCACTTCTCAGGGAGTGTTCTATCACCTTTATTATGGAACTTAGTAGACAATGAACTACTGAGGAAACCAGAAAAGGTGGGCTGCAAGGTGATTGTCTATGCCGTATGACGTAGATATTGCTGCACATATAAAGTTTCCTGGCACTCTATCGGAGCTGCTTGGAACAGCGCTCTCCGATCTTAATATTTGGGCAAAAGCTGTGAGCTGGGGCAAATCCCCAAAAATCTGAACTGGTTCTTTTTACGAGGATATACAAAATGCCGCTCAAAATTCCTTCGCATTTGATGGCACTCAGCTTCACTTCGTGGAAGAGTCAAAATACTTGGGAGTTATTTCGTATAGAAATTCAAGCTGGAAATCGTTTATTCTTGAGTGAACGGGGAAAGCCAATGTTGCTTAATATCCTGTAAGATAGCTATAGGTAAAACATGGGGACTTACCGCGAATATTGCACGTTGGATTTATATAGCTATAGTAAGGCCAATCTTGCTATACGGTGTATGTGTGTGGTGGACAGCATTAAATGCACAGTCAAATTGCAAACTGCTAGGGAAGGTACAAAGAATTGCGGCTGTATGTGTCAGCGGAGCGCTTAGGTCCACTTCATCTGACGCGCTAAATGCAGCTCTTTACTTTATACCTCTCGAAATAATGGGGAAAAGGATGGCACAGAAAACAGCCATCCGATTTAGAAAAACCTCGCTGTTGGAAAACACTCGTATAGGTCACTACTCTATTATCGATCTTGTAGGAGCAATTCCTAGTAACATCGAATGCACTATTACCACTCCCACATTCGAGAATGGCTTTCATACAGTAATCCCAACCAGAGTAGAATAGAACGAGTTACTGCCGCTAAGCCAAGTTGGCTAAATTTGGTAAAAATTGCTAGCAAAGTCGTGGGAGGTGTCTTTATAGTGATCTGGACGTCATTTCTACTGCCAGATCATTGCAGAGTCTTCCAGGCTGAAATAATGGCCATTAATAAAGCTGTGGAATGTCTGATGTATAGTAAGATATTAACTAGAGATATCTACATTTTTATGGACAGTCAAGCAGGGATAAAGACATTCCAAGAAATTGTAGAGCGGATGAGCTTGCCTGATGTGGCCTAGTTATGCTGAAAAACGAACTCAGATAGAAAGGAAAGATCTTTCCATTCTGATAGGCGTTATAACAGGCACTGTCTTATAGGTAGGTATTAAGAATGGAGGTTCTTGCGAATAAATTTTCTATTCTGCAGGGATGAGGAAGCGACATAAAAGAAGACAGTCATCCAGTATTTCTGGATATAATTCTTTTATTAATAGCAGGCCTTCGGCCATTGCTTAGGGAATAAAACCCTCAGTAAGTCCAACACCGGTTTCGCTGTCTACAGTACTTCTGGATATTATTTTCTTTTAATAGGCGGCCTCTACTGTCCACAGAAATTTGATTTGTCCTTGTACGGAACAGTGATAGAAACATTCCGTACAAGGACAAATCATTTTCTCAAGGAATGAATTGAACTTCATGACAAAATCAATGTTTGGGGTAAAATAGAAAAAGTTTCTTCTTCTTCGCTGTCTACAGTACTTCTGAATTGAATGTTAAATTGTTTTTTTTTATATTTTTCAACACATTTTTTCAACTTTGGTCCTCTATAACTTCTTAGCCAGATGAGAGCGATCATTATTTTTTTTGGAATTAGAAGACCTTAATTCATTTGTTTTACAAAAAAAAAAAATGAAATAATTAATTTTAGCTAAAAGTAAAATATGCCAAAGATGGATAACGTTAAAAAAAATAACAGACTATTGGGGGTTGGAATTAGTTTTAAAGGTTTTCTAAGAGATGGCGTAACTATCAATAGATCGCATCGGGCACACCTGTGACTATATTCATTTCAAAGCACATTGTGTAAGCTTCATTTTTCAGTATGTGTCATTCCACTGAAGTGTAAACAACATATATTTTTTTCTCTGTGAACATGTCGACTTTCGTTCCAACAAAACGCAATTTGCGGGAAGGTTTACTTTTGTGCTTCCATTTGAAGAAAAAAGCGGTTGAAGCACAACGCACGCTTACTGAGGCTTACGGGGACTATGCTCCATCGATTTCTACTTGTGAGTACTGGTTCCGTCGGTTTAAAAGTGGTGATTTTGATACGGAAGACAAAGAGCGTCCGGGCCAGCCGAAAAAGTTTGAAGATGAGGAATTGGAGGCTTTGCTCGATGAAGACCCATGTCAAACCCTTCAAGAATTGTCAGAATCATTGGGAGTCGACTTATCAACGGTCGGCAAACGCTTGAAGGCCATGGGAATGATTCAAAAGCAAGGAAATTGGGTGCCGTACCAGTTGAAGCCGAGAGACGTTGAACGGCGATTTTGCATGTGCGAACAACTGCTTCAACGGCATAAAAAGAATAGTTTTTTGCATCGTATTATCACTGGCGATGAAAAATGGATCCATTACTATAATCCTAAGCGAAAAAAATCGTGGGGACCACCCGGCCATGCATCAACATCGAGGGCCAAGCCGAATATTCATGGCGCCAAGCTTATGCTGTGTATTTGGTGGGATCAGAAGGGTGTCGTGTACTATGAGCTGCTAAAACCTAACGAAACCATCACTGGGGAACGCTACCAACAACAATTGATGCAATTGAGCCGAGCATTAAAGGTTAAACGGCCGGAATATGCCAAAAGACACGACAAAGTGGTTTTTCAAAATGACAACGCACGGCCACATGTTGCAAGAACCGTCAAGGAAACGTTGGAGGCGCTGAATTGGGATGTGCTACCCCACCCGCCTTATAGCCCAGACATAGCCCCTTCCGACTACCACCTATTCAGATCGATGACGCATGGCTTGGCTGATGAGCAGCGCTTCACTTCTTACGAGGATACAAAAAAATGGGTTGATTCGTGGATTGCCTCAAAAGACGAATCGTTCTTTCGGCGCGGAATCCATATGCTGCCAGAAAGATGGGAAAATGTTGTAGCTAACGATGGAAAATACTTTGAATAATATACATTGTACCGTTGTTTCTAAATAAATGCTCAAAAACCGAAAAAAACCTTTGAAATTAATTCCAACCCCCAATAAGTTCGGTAAATATGGCATACCCTTAACTTTTTTTGAAATAAAACAACCAACTTAACTTGAAAAAACAATTTTTTTAAAATTGTCTTAAATTCATTTTACATTAAGTGATTGACTCTATACAGAGTGGTTGCTGTTCTTGCCTTCTTATGAGCTAGATCACAATTCATTATCCAAAATTAAATTCAGTTTATTTTATTTCACTAAAGTATACTTCCTTGAAATAAAACCAGCTTTTGTCACATTTGAACAAGTAATTCAACGCATTTTGCGGAAGTCACAAAATATTGCTTTTTAAACAATTTTGTTTGCCACATAAACATTATACACCTTTTTTATTTATTTAGGTGAAACTTCAATACGGAAAATGTTTCAAGTATAGTTTTTTTTTATAAGATAAATATAACAGTTAGAAACAGCTTCAACCTTACCTTATTCGACCTAGCTGACAACAGCTGTTCAGACAGTTAAAAGAGTAAGATTAAAGAAAAATTATCGTATTGTTTTTGTGGCCTACTTTTATGAACTTTTTACTTTATGTTCACGTATATTTTAAAAACAGCCACTAGCTCGGCAGCATTTCTGTGCTAAGTATAGAATTTTTCAACTTTTTCGGTTGAAAAATAAACCTTTTACTAAAATTTTTTAAATTTCTTGAAAATCAATATAAAATTGTTGATAATGCCAAATGAAGGACCTACCCAAAAATTTTGTTATTGGCTCAACACAAGAATTGTTTGACTGAATTAAGAACTTTTGATTAGACAGTGACTCAGATCTATGACTCAGCTGGACAAACTTTGCCATATTTATTGGAAATTAGGTGCTTTTAAGCATTGGTGATGCTTATGTCAGTAAAAGATGTTTACAATAAATTAATCGTAACCATAAAAAATAAAAAAAACACAAGTCCATGCAATAAAAACCTCAACATTCTAAATATTTATTTCGACATTGATGGTCAATAAATTACACTAAAAAAAAAAATAACAAAACAACACAATCTTCAAAGAACTTAATTTCAAAATAAACTCTTTAACAAAGGTGCGCCAAAATGTAGACAAGGGAAAAAATTTGATTTGAAATCATCATAAATCACAATTAAAATGCTGAGCTCATCAACGCAAAGAGCTGTGAGCTAAGACTGTATCCTTAAAATAAAAAAATAAAAATTCTAAATAGTAGTACATATTAAAAATAAAAATCATAAAAATTCAACTGAAAATAATACAAATAAAATAAACGAAATGCGCGAAATTGCCTGCTCGGCAAAAACTTTAACAGAAACTGTGATGGGCGGAAAGAAATAAACAGCAATTCTGACAAAAAATACTAATAAAAAGCGCTAAGCCAACATTTTAATGACTGCAGTCATCAGACAGCATCCGGCGTTATTCCTATGTTTTTATTTTCCAGCAGCAATTCAATGTGCTTCTCTTATCACACAGACACAAACAATTACATGAAGAAAAGCAAAAATTTTGCTAAGCTGTATACAAACAGCAGCAACACTTCTGGATCAACATGCTGCTCTGCACAAAGTGTTGTTATGTTAAGTAGCTCTGTTATTAATAACATTATTAAAGCCAATCAACATGCTGCTCGTGGCATATTGTATAGTTGCCTGCATTAGAATTGTTGCTAAGCTTAAAACAAAAACAAACATATGCTAGCCGGCATTTTTTCACAACAATAATAATAACAACAACTTCGACTGCAAAAAAAGCACAACGTGCGCACAGCTTTCTGCAACATGTTGCGCGCACTTAGTGCTTGGCGCTATTTTTGATTGCTGTTGTCGATGTTAATGTTGCTGTTCGTGCCGCATTTGCGTTCGCACAGATTCATTGCTTTGGCCAACCAACAAGTTTTAGCTTTACGTTCGCTGCTAGCTAAGAGTTTAGTTGCGATTTAATGCTCGGCTTGTGCAAACGTGTAAAACATTGAGATACAACAACGATCATTAAGATCAAAAGTATCTGCAGTGCAAAAGATACAATCATCCTTCTAACTGGCAAAACAGCGCGTAATCGTGTGTTGTGCATGAAATTTTTGCAAAATTTGTTTAAAAAAGTTTTTAAATAAAATAAAAATAATTTAATATTGCGTGATTTTTGCACTTAGAATTTTGTGGCTAACGGTTTTTCTTTCTTATAACTTGATATGGAATTTTAAGTGTGTCAAAAAAAAAAGCAAAGTTGAGATTTTTAAATTTGCATAATATATAAAGTGTTTGAGACTTAATCAAGAATAAAAGTTGACAAAACTTTTGAACAACTTTAACAGCAGTTATAACAGCAGCAGCTTTTGTTTGCGGTTAAAATCAAAAAAATACAGGTTCATACAAAATGCATATGATTTCTATAGTTAGCTTAAGATATTAAAATAATTTAAATAAATTAAAAAATATCATTAATATAATATTAAAAAAGATATTGAAGAAATGAAAACTGACTGCTGCATTTTTAATTTTTTCATAGATTGTCCGAAAATTGGAATTTAAAAAAAAAATTATAAAAGCTGTTCATAGCAAATGCATATGAAGTTATTTGTAAAAGCTTTCAATATATGTGCTAATCTGTTTAACTGTGTGCCAAGTGTGCTATCATGTGTTGTATTGAATGCAATCATTATTCTAACTGTATGATTTTTATGAAGTTTTTAGTTGATGTTGAAGCAATTTAGATATTGTGCTGTGATGTGCTCAGACCTTACTGCAATGTACCGTAAAGAGTTTTAAGAATACTTTGCATATTTCTAGAGTTCTAAAAAATGTCAAGCTTTTCAATATTTTTATTTAACTTTAAGAAATTGTGCTAGCATGTGCTAAAATTGTGCTACAATGTTCCGTAAAAAGTTTACAAAAAATGTCTTTGTTTCTGAAATTGTTATGAAGTTTGTCATGCTGTTCACATAATTTCAAAATTGAAAAATGTGCTAGATTGTCTTAAAATTTAAATGTCTTTAAACTCTTAAGGAGTAAGCCATGCTTTGAATTTATTGTTTTAAAATCCAAAAATTAAGACAGTTTTAATAGAACTTCTTTGTTTGCGAAATTTTTAAAAATCAAGCCAAACGCTTTTCATATTTTTCGCAAAAAAAAAAAGAGATTTGTACTGTGATATACTTAAGTTGTACTTTAACGAGCCGTATAAATTAACAAAAAAAAATGTTAGCTTGTTATATTTCAAAGAAGTGTAAAGAAAATTGTGCTCAAGCAAATTCGGTTTGAGAAGTGTGGAAATTTGTTTAACCCATTTTCTACCGCGCTGCAAAAATTGTTGATTTTTTTTATATGAAGTAGATTTCTAGAGTAATTAGGGTGCCCTGATTCCAAATCCGTCATCAAAAAATTTCAAAATTCATTCGTTTTTTCGTTATGTCAAAAAATCAAATGTTTGATTAATCGAACGTTTGCGCTTATCCCATTTCTTTTTTCATGTTAACACAATAGAAATGGGTGAGACGCTGTTCTTTGCTGGTAAAATTTGACATTACGTATTTGTATGAGATTTTATGGTATGGGATAAGTGACAACGTTCGATTAATCGAACACTAACTTTGACTCATACCTGTGCCATACAGGTGTTGACAGGTCTTGATTTTTTTATTGCAAAAGATAGCTTTGTCTTTTGGCTTAAAGACCTCATCAGTACTTTCTTTTTTTTAACTATACATATATATTTAATATGATTTACAAGAAAGCTTTATTGGCTAGGTATTTTTCAACCACCCCCCACCCCCTTGAAATCAGGGGGGTGATGGTGAATACTATTTTCAAATAGCCAATGATATATGATATCAAAGATCTTCCTGATTTAATTTACTTTCATAGTTAAAAAAAATTATTGAAAATAGACAAATTATACTTTCGATTAATCGAACACTGGTAGAAAATGGGTTAAGAAAGTTATAATATAGGTACTTTTATTCGAGTTTACAGCGCAAATATTCAAATTTTTAATCGATCTATTGCAAACTATAACAAAATTTGATCTCTTTAAAACCCAAATGCCAAATTTAAAAAAGGTTAGAGTTTTTAACTAAAAATAAAATACATTGTTAAATATATAAAAACTAGTGAATTTTCAAAAAACTCTGTAGCATATGTCAGCGCAAACTACAGCACATTGTAGCACATCCAATGATTTCCTTGAAAACAATTTTAAAAGCGAGTCGATTTTTAAGAAACTTTTAAATTTTTTACTGTTTTTTAATTCAAAATCTGGTAGCGCTTGAATTGTTGCACAATAACACAACTTTCATACTTACGACTCTTACAACAATACACACTGAACCACAGCAAAAGGTTGACTCTATATATTTATTTATTATTTTTTTTTTTTTTTTTATTCGGATTAAGAGTTTCCTTTCGATGTGTCAAAACAGTAACACATTAGAGCTGTAAAATCTGCATTCATATTCAGATTTTTAAGTACTACTGAATAACGACATAAGAATGCATTCAGTGAATGCAAAATTGATTTATAAATAAAATTTTCAATTGACATTAATTTTTATAAAAATGATTCATTTCAATAATTCATTTTAGTTATTCAGAATAATAAATCAATTTTGTATTCATTTGAATACTATTTACAAAGACTGGCATTCACAAAGAATTTCAGAATTTTCAATTATTCTTTTTTTTATTCATTATTAAATTTTTACTCGTTATTAATTTTTTATTCATTATTTATGTTTCATTCATTATTCACTTTTGAATCATTTTTAATTTTTTATTCATTAATAGTTTGTTATTCATAATTAATTGTTTATTCATTACTCATTTTTATTCATGGCTTAGAACTCGGCCTATGTTTTTCTTTTATTTATTTGACGATATATTTAGATAATAACAGCAGAAAAAAAATTAAAAAAATTTAAGAAATCCAAAAAAAAAATATAACATAGACAAACCGAAATCTTCGTGTCTATTTTCGGGCGTGAAAAACATAGCCCGAGTCCCTAGACATGAATAACAAATTAATAATGAATACAAAATGAATAATAAATAAAAAATGAATAATGAATAAAAATTGAATAATGAATAAAAAATTGATAATAAATAAAAATGAACACTGAATGACAAAAGAATCATGAATAAAAAATGAACAATGAATAACAAATGAATAATGATTAAATAACTACACAGTAAAAAATTTGAGGGTAAATTTTATCTTGTTTAACATTTGTGTGGTATAATCTTTTTTTATTCCAAATAATTTATAAATTTTATACCACCCAATATTATAAAAATAATAAAACAAATATAATTTAAAAATTTCATATGGAAATCATGTGTTAATCATAATATATTCTGATTCGAAAGAAAAAAAATCACCGAAATCGGGAAATTTAAAAATATAGTGGTTTCGATTGGTCTGACGAGAAAAATGGTCTGGAAAAATTATAAGATTTGATGGTATAACTTTTAAAACATTTTTGGTTTGGATTTTTATGTATACAAAATAGTATAAAATTTATGCTCATATTTTTTACTGTGTAGTAAGGAATTATCTTCGACTGGGCTGAAGTTAAGATACCCCCACTGGCGAATTAGAGGTTATTGATTTTTATTACAAATTTCATACGTGCAAAATTTGAAGTCACTAGATTATTTTTTGTGAGAGATAAAGAGATTTTACCGTTTTGGTAACCGTACTTTGTATGGGAGGTAGACGTAATTTTCATAAGATTTTTCCAAATTTAAAACTTAAAGTGCACATAAATTGTTTTAGCTTATTAGCAAAATTTTTAGTCATTAGAGTCATTTTTGCGGAATTGAAAGAGATTTTAACGTTTTGGTATACTCATTTTGTATGGGAGTTAGACGTGATTTTTATTAGACTTTTACAAATTCCATACTCGAAGTGTATATTAAAAGTTAAAGCTTATGTGCAAAATTTGAAGTCATTAGATTAATTTTTGCGGAACTGAAAGAGATTTTACCGTTTTGTTAAACTCATTTCGTATGGGAGGTAGACGTGATTTTTATTCGATTTTTCCAAATTTCATTCGTGCAAAATTTAAAGTCACTAGATTAATTTTTGTGAGATTTGAAGAGATTTTACCGTTTTGGTAACCTCACTTTGAATGGGAGGTAAGCGTTCGTTATTCGACTTTTACAAAGTTCATACTCAAAGGTTAAAACTTATGTGCAAAATTTGAAGTAATTAGATTAATTTTTGCGAAGCTGATAGAGATTTTACCATTTCACCAGATTAATTTTTGTGAGACTTAAAGAAATTTTAGCGTTTTGGTAAACTCACTTTGTATGGGATTTAGACGTGGTATTCATAAGATTTTTCCAAATTTCATATTTAAAGTACATATTTATTGTTAAAGCTTATGTGCCAAATTTTTTGTTATAATATTAATTTTTGCAGAATTGAAAGAGATTTTACCGTTTTGGTAAACTCACTTTGTATGGGAGGTGGACGTAATTTTAATCTGATTTTTACAAATTTCATACTCAAAGTTGATATTAATTGTTAAAGCTAATGTGCAAAATTTGTATCTCTTTTGGAATTTAAAGAGATTTTATCATTTTGGTTAAGTCATTTTGTATGGGAGGTAGGCGTGGTTTTCATGCGATTTGGCTCATTTCAAATCAACCTCGATCTCGAAATCAACCTCCATTTTTTAATAATTGAATTTCATTACGATAGCTATAAAATTCCTGCTGTTATCGTGATCACAGACAGACAGACAGACGGACAGACGGATATGGCTAAAACGACTCTGGAGGTGATGCTGATCAAGAATATATATACTTTTTTGCACCGACCACGCCTACTTATCGGCGTTACAAATGGAGTGACAAATTTAATATATCCCTATTACGTTTTCTTATCGTGGGGTATAATGAAAAATGATTAAAAAATTAATAATGAATTAAAAATGAGTAACAAAATATGAATAAAAAAAAAATAGAAAATTTTTTAAATTCTGTGTGAATTGCATTCTTTGTGAATAGCATACAAATGAATAAAAAAATTGAATCATTAGTCTGAATAACGAAAATGAATAACTAATAAATTCTTTTAAAATTAATGTCAATTAAAAATTTTATTTCTAAATCAATTTTGCATTCATGGAATGGATTCTTATGTCGGTATTCACTGATTCAGTTTTTTGTGAATATAATAAAATTAAATACATTCTTGTACAGCTCTGTTACATATTCCTAAATATTAGTTAAATTTAAATTTAGCCTAAATTTTGTGTACCCATGAGCATTCGTAAATTGATTAAATTTTCAATCAAAAACACATATGTTTTTTAACCATAAACGATTTTTTTAGGTACATATCTGTGTCGATAAGCAATAATAGCTTAAGTCTGATTTTAAAGTTTCGAGAAAACTTGCTACAAAGTTTTCAATCGCCATTTAAGTCATATGAAAGGGGTCTTTCGTTTTTTTGTCATAACTTCAGGCAGTAGCGTAGATATGGGGGTGGTCCGCGGGTCTGAACCTACTCAGAGTCATTGTTGGTTTGTAGTGGGCCATTGTGCACCGCTACCCATGGGATCTATTGTGCATGTCCTTGATTAACTCTCTAGATTTAGGCTTTTAATAAATTTTAGCACTCTCTTTGGCTTGGTGTTCCAAATTGTTGATGGGGGTTCTACTTTCCCTCCAAAATGGAGACGTCTTAGACTGTAGAGTGCCAGACATTCAGGGGTTTCTTCTTCCTCCTCGCATAATCTGCAGACGTCTGTTTCAGAAAAACCCATCTTTTTAAGATGGTATCTGAGTGAAAGTGACCTGTGAAGTAGCTAGTTAGAATTCTATGGTCTGCTTTGGTAAGCTTGAGTAAATGTTTGGATTTTGCTTTACTGATAACTTAAAATTTCTCAGCTTTCCTCTGTCCATTATTACCGTTCCAGTGGCACTGAAATTTCTTGTCTTCCCATATTCTAATTTTTTCTAGAATGTAGCCTTTAGCTAGGTTACAGAATGGTTTGGGTCCTGTAAGAGTTCAAGACGCTCCTCGTTTGGTCCGCAGAGCCATGGAAACATTACCAAATATCTGACGTTATTGTGAATTGATTGAAATATTAAGTGAAGCACGAGTCCAAATGTATATGTATTGCCAAAAATTATTATTTTTCTCAAGAAAGTAATCATAATTTGATGTAGCTCAGTGTTTAATTTTTCTAAATCGGTCAACAATTACTAGAGATATAGTGACATGTGGAGCTTAAAGAAATTCGGTGATGTTTAGGTTCAATTCAACAAGCCCATAACTTTTTTACTTACCTACCGTTTTTCGAAGTTTTAGTAAAATAAGGCTGTGAAACATGACATTCGACTTCACAAAACAGTCATTTGAAGCATAATCGCGAATAACGTTTTAAACGACATTTTTTTAGTGCTTTTTTTTGCGAATACTTGTTAGAATCACTCTCTTATCTATCTATCTATATATATAAAATAGGATGTGTGTATGTATGTAACGTATGGACTCCAAAACGGCTGGGCCGATTTTGATGAAATTTTCAGGTAATGTTCATCTTGGTACGGTGGGTAACATAGGCTATATTTGGAACCGATAGGTGGCGCTGGGGTGGACTTATATCGAAAATTTGAATTTATGGACCAATTTAACTGAAATTCAGAATGTATGTTTGTTTGATCATAAGAAAATAATTTGTGTTTAAATGGACACGGTAGGTGGCGCTGGGGTGGACTTATTTCGAAAATTCGATGGCGTGAAAAATATATAAATACTTTTAATTTTATTTTATAACGAGGGGAGTAGCGAAGCACACCGGGTTCAGCTAGTATTATATACAAACAGAACTGAGCAAGCAGTTGAGCAGTCTGGGGTATTTTTATCGCATATCCAAAACAAAATTATTAAAAATGAATAAAAGTGCTTGTAAAATGAATAAAAGCGAACAATTACAATTTTGTCGTTTACAACGTTATTCGCGAGAACGCTTCATTTAATGAGGTATTTAAAAGTAAACTTTTTTAAAGTTATGATATTTTTTTACGTACCCCCCACAACCAAAAGTTCATGCTAGTAACTTCAGGTTTTGTGAGCTTATTGTACTATATGCGTGAAATACAGCTACTATATATAACTTAGTTCTTTCTTAAGTCGACTTAAGCTATTATTGCTTATCGACATTAGAGAGAAAAATGATTTCTTATGAATCCTTTTTTTTATACTTCTTTTCGTACTTTTTAGGTTTTGAATTAGATTTGATTTAATTTCAACAAGTGACATGGCCGAGTAGAAGAAGTAGTAAGCTTGCATCACAGCGGATGCCGGTTCAATTCCCAGCACCGACATAATATTTTTTCAAAAATTTTTTTTTAAAGCATCTATAAAAGCGTGTATTAATATTGTTTCTTGTTATATTGTTATAGTTAAAAAAATAAAATTTCAGCGCATTATTGCAAAAATTGTCATTTATTAGTGCAGTAAATATAACTTTCCATATTTTTTTTAAATAACTTAAGAACAAAGTAAGGTTGAATTGTAGTTTGATGAATAATTTTAAAATCATATATTGCTTTTTGACATTAGATACTTATCGTTTTCGAAAGTTTTAGAAATGCATTAAACTTGTAAAATTTCAAAAACTATCAAACAACTAGAATTTGTATTTAAAATCAAGAATGATTTAAACTATCAAACATTTAGAATTTGTATTTAAATCATAGAAAATCAACATAACAAATAACAAGGTCATATAGAAAATTTTAGTATTTAGTATTTTTCAAAATTGCGGTGAGATGTGAAATTTTAAAAACAAATTTACGCTTTTAGTATTTTTCAAAATTGCACTGAGATGTTCTTGAATTGCACTGAAATTTGCTAAGAGCGTTAAGAGAGCCTTTAAATTGTTTAACGTGTAAGAATGGGAGTTTTAAGTCTTTTTCTAGCATATTGCATTACAACTCAAGCACATCTCAGCACAATTATTTGCTTTTGAAAAAGTTTTAAATTGGCTTGCTTCATTTTTTTTTAAGATCAAGGCATGCGCTTTATACAAACAAGTCTTTGAATTGAAAAGAAAGGGATAGATTATTTAGAGGAATTGATTGGAACCATACGTGAGTTATTGATTAGGCGAAACAACCGTGAAAGACAATTTGAATTGCTTTTAACCGAGGCTAGTGTTATGCCTTAACCTCGGCATGCATTTCCAGCCCTTAGTTGTTCCTGTCCTTTAATTCCACATTTTCCACAATTCAGTTGTGGATTTTTAGTTTTCCATCATTTTTAAATGTAGTAAAGAACAAAAAAAGTGAAAAGAACCATGCCCGAACTCGGATTCGAACCAGGGACCTCTAGGTTGATAGTCTAGCTCACTCTCTACTAGACTACAAAGGCCGACATCTTGCAAAATATTAATAGTTTTTTTGCACTATTTAGCAGCACAACATGAGCACTGGACAGCTTTCTTAGTGAATAGGGTCAAAAATTAAAAGATCCTTATTTTCTTAAAAAAATATACAACGTGCTGATGTTTTTGGAAATTACCTACAAAACTTTGCACCTCAACTAAAGCACATTACAGCACGTAATCCGAATTTAACCCTGAAACAAGTGACAATAAATTCAATTTAACATAAAAAAAACTTAATTACAAGCATAAGTAAACTAATATTATATTTTTTTAACAAGTAAACAAATTACCAAAAACATTATTATTTTTTAATTCCTTATATTTCCTCAAAATATTCCTGACTTCTTCCCCCAATATTTTTCCAATGTATTATTTTGGACACTTTTTTAGAAATCATGTTAAAAAATCTATACAAAAGTATGACTTAAATTCTAAGAAGTCGTATAAAAATCATAATTTTTTTTAAATTAAATTCATAGAAAAAGTTATTTGAAGAACTGTTTCGAAAATTATCGACCATTGATATACGAACACACGGCAAAATACAAGCAACGAGCATATGTAGTCGTTGTTAGTCGAATCGAATAACGAAGCATATTAAGGGTTAAAAAAAACTGAGCAGTGCTTCCAACTCCTTAAAAATTCAACAATGAGATTATAATTTAAAACTCGCCGCAGCACAACTTCAGCACATTACAGAAACATTTCAGGAATTTGATAATTTTTCTGTAATGTGCTGAAGTTGTGCTGCGGCGAGTTTTAAAATATAATCTCATTGTTGAATTTTTAAGGAGTAGGAAGGAATTAAGGAATTCAGGAATTATCAAATTCCTGAAATTTTTTCCTACTTACAGTACATTTTCATACAGTACAACACACGATACCACACATTGGGCACCTTGCAGCACATTTCAAAAAGTGTAGCGCTTACGTTAAATGCACCCAAAGCAACCCTTTTTTGGCCAGCTTCTTTTTCTTTTTTAATCACCAGTTAAGCTTTTGCCACTTGTTAAACTTTATTCCTAGACATTGTATTTTTGTGCTTAAAAAAGGCTTACTTATTATTTAATACTATTTATTTTATTATTCACAGTTTATTGTGTCGTTGCTTGTATCAGCAACGCAATGACATCAGATAACTTCAAGTTTATCTCGATAAACTCTAGCAAATAATTTAATCTTGAAAAAAAATTAACTCATAAAAAGCCGGAAAATTTTAAACTAAACAATAACAGCTGCAGCTTTTTAGCTACAGGTACTTAACTTTAGCGTTTCTCTGGGGTATAATTAAATTTAATTTCAAAAAAACTCACACTCAAGCGAAAAAATTAGCTAAACAACCAGCAGCTTTCTTTGGCAACACTCAATTGTTTTGCAGCATAGCAGATTAGCCAGCCAAAGAGGCAAATTGTGAAGCATTTAATCTAAAAGTTAAGAAACACAATTTTTTTTAAGTATAATAATACACCCGCTTTATTTTCTTACTAGCGGCTGTGCCTTTTTTAGCTGACAAAAAAGACGCCCAAAGGCATTCAATGCCTTTAATCAGCATAGAAATGGCCGTAAAGGGTTGCCCTTTGCCCTTATGCAGGAAATTGACACTTTGTTGACCCTTTTCACAAAGACATTCGACTTAGAAAAGTTTTGAATTTTAAGCTACAAACACGTTAACTACAACAAACTTGGCTGGCAAGTTGCTAAAGAGCAACACAGTCGAGTCAAAAAGCTTGTGAACACGTTCCAGTGAACTGCGGCTCGATAAAAGATAAAGTTTGAGAAGGGTGTGGTAGCACTCTATTTGTGTGCGTGTGTGTATGTGTGTGTGTGTCCGTGTCATTTGCTACAAAAATAGCCCAACAACAAAAACAGCAAAACAATGTGCAAACAAAATGCCGCCAAAATAAAGCGAAAAAAAACACTCAAATTCTCCATTAAATTGGCGTTCAAGGATATGAATTCAGTGCCGTTTTTATACCTACCTTTTTATTTTCGTTTTATTTTTTTTATTTCGTGTTAGTCGTAGCTCAAGAATGAGCTTGTTACGGTAGGCATTAACGAGAATTTGTTATGCTGTTTCTTTTTAAGGATAATGCTAAAGAATAATGCACACATAATTTTTTATAAGTTTTTTTGTTTGCTATTTCGCAATTCTCCCATTTAATATCCCGTCGTTGGAGCACAAACAAGAATTAAGAAATATTGCAGCAAATTAAGTCGAAAACTGTTTCAGCAACAGCAACAAATAATAAAAAACAGCAACAATGCTAGTAAGGAGCTTACCATATGCTAATGATTCAGAAACATTCATTCGACAATGTAAAATAAAATTAAAATAAAATTGGAACCATTAAAATTCATCTGCAGGAAAACTCATGCACAAGGCTCTGAAACAGAAGTGCAAAGTTGTTGAAAAGGACTACTGTAAGCTACAGTTAGTTAACTGCTGTGTTCTTGGAAGGACTACACACAAATATAAAAGTCCTTGAATGAATTTTTGGCAGCTTACGCTATTCAGTTGACCTTATTTTCAGGGATTAATTTTGCCCTAAAAATGGTTTATTTACTTTTATTCTTTAATTAAGTCTATAATAAATGATTAAAAATTTTGCACATAAATAATAGGGCACATGGTATGGAATAGTCGAATAGGATGCTCAGATCTCGAATAAAATATTTTGACTGCACATTAAAAAAAAAACATTTGTACGATAATATCTAAGATAAAAAAGTAATAGTTTAAATTTTAACAATTTGCAACAGTTTTCAAATATCTACATTAAAAAACCAATTTTGCTTAAACAACAAAGGACTTTGATTGAAGCAGAAAATGCGTTATTTTTTAAATTTTTACATGAGCCATAAAACTTTTTATAATTGCAAAAATAATTGAAAAATCAAACAAACTGACAAAAAATTTAAAAAAAATAAATAATATAAATTGATTAAAATCAAATCAAAATCACAGACTTGAATATTTTTTAAAATCTTTGTATCTTGACCAAAAAGTTAAAAAGGCTTAAATGCATTTAAGCCCATAGCGAGGAAAGCAATTTGAAAATTTTATTTCGTTCGAAGCTCCATACAAAAATGTTCAGAAAAATGCTCATAAATGTGACAAGAAATACATTTAAGGGTGGGGACAAGAGCATTTTGAAGAGCTAAGAAAAATATTTCACATAATTGCAATAGCTCGAAAAAGGGCTTAAATGACTTAAACCCTTTTGCTTTTTAGGTCGAGATATAGAAAAACGTTGGTTCGTATGTATGTCCCAGCATCACGGGCGAACCACTGAAGCTATCGACCTTGAATTCACACAGTATGTTCGTGTGCTGCTCCGGATGGTTTTTGTTTAAATGAATTTAACCCATTAATGCTCACTACCAGAATCCGTTAAGTTTAGCTTTTGAAATTTTCAGCAAAAATTTGTATTAATATTAGACGGAAAACTCTAAAGTTTTAAATAAAATCTAAAGGATTTGGGTGTGGCAAAGCGTATGATTATAAACGCATAAGGGGTCGTAAGTAGAGAAATAAAAAAAATAAAAATCTAAAAAAAAATTAGAAAAAATTATAAATTGGAAAATTTTCATTTCGTAGCGTAGGCGTTCCACTTTAACTTAATGCACTTTTTTAATTATATTTTCTTTTTTCTTGAGGTTCATAAAACAAAATAACTCACCTGAGTGGCATTGTTTACTTTTTGAAAAAAAATACTGCACGAACTGGCGCGAAAAAGTACACAACAAGGCTTTTAATGTCAATTTTATAAATTTTTTTGGAAAAAGCACACTTTTGGCCTTCTCTTACTGTTGGAAGCAAAAGCTTTACAGTGGCTGAGAATTTTTGAAATGCTTTTGTCGCGTATGATATTTCAAACGTTGTCATTAATGGGTTAAGCAAATGGCGAGGAAAGCAATTTGAAAATTTTATTTCGTTCGAAGCTCCATACAAAAATTTTCAGAAAAATGCTCATAAATGTGACAGGAAATGCATTTTAATGGTGGGGACAAGAGCATTTTGAAGAACTAAGAAAAATATTTCATGTAATTGGAATAACTCGAAAGAGGGCTAAAATGACTTATGCCCTTTTGCCTTTTAGGTCGAGATATATAAAAACGTGGGCTTGTATGTTTGTCTAAGTATTACGGCCGAACCACTGAAGCTTTCGACCTTGAATTCACATCATATGCTCGTGTCCTCCTAGATGACGCGGGGGTCTATAATTTTTACGAAAATTCTTATTTATGGACCGAGATGGCTTAAATTCACACCATATAGCATTTAAATAAAAATAAATTATAAATTAGAACCCGATAGGTGGCGCTGGGGTGAAAATGTTTACGAAAATGTCATCTTTGTATATAAAATCGTTGGTGCGCCTGTTTGTGATCGCATAACTTCTGAACGACATGAGTGATTGAGGTCATATTTGCACAATATATTTGTTTTGCCTAGACAATGGTTTATGCCTATAAGCCGATAGGTGGCACTGTTATCAAGTTAATTAATATTTACACAACAGGACGAACATAACTATAAAACTTCACCCATATTTTTGAAGACAGAATCCACTCCGTGTTTTACATTCACCCCTGCCTTGTAGGTTTAATTCTACGGTGCTCAATCGCATAGGACCAATGGCGATGATTATATGATATAGAACATTTATATTTGACTGTAACTCATTCAATCATTAGAATTATTCATGGCTCGGTTAAATAACCATTGGTTTCCCGATAATTTAATACCGCAAGAGAACCACAACCCAATTTACGCAACCTCGTTAGCTTAATTAAGGTATCTTAAAATCCTCTTTCGGAATACTTGAAAGCGTGCCACAGTATATAATTGGTCTATACTAGGTTAAGGATTACTATGTCTCTTACATAGAACCCTAATACTAAAAGAAAGGCCTGCAGCCAACGATAGATCAGGTCTCCTCGTACTTATATAAAAACGAAATTTTGGAAATAATAAATATCGTCGAAATAATAGGGAGTTTTATGACAGAAACAGTTAGGCCTTTTTCACATGGAGCAATTGAAAAGTAAAAGCAACTGCAACAAAAGTTTCTAAGCAATGTATTAATACCGAAACCTTCACATGAAACAACTTGTACTCAACAAGTTGGCAACCCATTCGCAACCAGTTCCATGCAACACGGCTTGCTGCAATTTGAATCGGCGATTTGTTACGTTTGTGATATGTGTTGTGTGCTACGAAAATAATTAATCAGTTAATAAATATGAAATAAGTGCAGGAAGTGGAGAAATATCCTTTTTAATTCTCAATTTATTTTTTATATATATTTAACAAAGCATCCATTAAATATGTGTTTGTGTTGTTGTGAATTTTTCAATGTTGCGTTGCGACGTGACTTGCTCATCTGAAAGCGTAGGTTGCAGTTCAGTTTAAAATTTAAATGCTTTGAAACTTTTTAAGCTGTTTTGTTGCAGTTGCATTACTTTTCAATTGCTCCATGTGGAAAAGGCCTTAGACTATTCTTGCAAACTAATGTTATGTCATATGAAATGGTACCCAGCAGGGCTAGGATTTCGATGACATGTTATCTTTTTTCTGCTGCTTCTAAGACATTTCCTGCTTATTTAAAACGTCCATTTATGTTTCCTAAATTCCAAATATGAAAAGTTTTTGGGACATTTTTTCGTCATTTTTCATCGTTTTTAGTTTTCAGGTAATTTTTATTATATTTAGGGCCATTTTGTTTACAGAGAGATAAATTTATCCCCGAGTTAATTCCATGATTTTTCCAGTTTTTCATTTGTTCACAGTGAGTTAAGCATTTAACTCTTCAAGCTGGAGATAAAAATGGTGGCGAGATAGCTTAGCCCCAGAAATATTTAACTCGTGAAAATTGGTGAGTTAAGATTTTTAATTCGCTTTCATCACTCTCATTTTAATATTTTATATTTACTTGGTGTCAAAATATTGAAAATACAGATTTTTTAAACATAGGGAAACAGTATTAGGGTTTACTGATTTCGAATCTGATGTCAGAATTTTAAAATTTGGATAAGGCTGCCACCTTTATTTTTTATTTTTACGAATTCGAGGCTGGCGCGAACTAAAGGGTAAAAATGGGTCGCTGAATCCGAATCCGTTGTCAGAATTTCAAAATTCGAAAATTTTTCTACACATAGGGCTGCCACCTAAAAATGTCTTATTTTAAGAATTTTAAACATGAGGGAATAGTATTGGGAGGTTACTGATTTCGAATCTGAACTCAAAATTTTTAAATTCAAGATGGTGGATAGGGTTGCCACCTTAATACTTTAAATTTTTACGAATTTGGGGCTGCAAAAAAAATGGTACACCAAAAATGGGTCGCTGAATCCGAATCTGTGGCCGGAATTTCAAAATGATAAAGTTTTGAAATAATAGGGCTGCCACCTAATATGTATTTTTTAAATTTTAAACATAATTTAACAGTATTAGGGAGTCACTGATTTCGAATCTGAAGTCAGAATTTTAAAATTCAAAATGGTGGATAGGGTTGCCACCTTAATTTTTTGTATTTTTATGAATTCGGGGCTGGCAAAAAAATGGTGTGCCAAAAATGGGTCGCTGAATCCGAGGTCAGAATATTGAAATTATAAAATTTTGAAATAATAGGGTTGCCTTTACTTTTGAAAATACATATTATTAGGTGGCAGCCCTATTATTATAAAATTTTATCATTTTGAAATTCTGACCACGGATTCGGACTCAACGACCCATTTTTGGCATAACATTTTTTTGCCAGCCCCGAATTCATAAAAATACAAAAAAATTAAGGTGGCAACCCTATCCACGATTTTGAATTTTAAAATTCTGACCTCAGATTCGAAATCAGTGACTCCTTAACACTGTTAAATAATGATTAAAGTTCTTAAAAATACTTATTATTAGGTGGCAACCCTATTATTTCAAAACTTTATAATTTTGAAATTCTGACCATGGATTCGCATTCAGCGACCCATTTTTGATGTACCATTTTTTTGCCAGCCCCGAATTCATAAAGATACAAAAAATTAAGGTGGCAACCCTATCCACCATTTTGAATTTTAAAATTCTGACTTCAGATTCGAAATCAGTGACTCCCTAGTACTGTTAAATGATGTTTAAAATTCTAAAAAACACATATTATTAGGTGGCAACCCTATTATTTCAAAACTTTATCATTTTGAAATTCTGGCCACGGATTCGGATTCAGCGACCCATTTTTGGTGTACCATTTTTTTTTTGCCAGCCCTGAATTCATAAAAATACAAAAAATTAAGGTGGCTGCCCTATCCACCATCTTGAATTTTAAATTTCTGACTTCTGATTCGAACTCAGCGACCCCCATGTTTAAATGAGGACTCTTTCCTCATGTTTATAATTCTTAAAATAAAACATTTTTAGATGGCACCCCTTCGTGTAGAAAAATTTTCGAGTTTTGAAATTCTGACAACGCATTCGGAATCAGCGACCCAATTTTACCTAGTGTTTCTCCCAGAGTTGAATTCGCATAAATAAACAAGAATTTAGGTGGCAACTGTATCCGCCATCTTGAATTTTAAAATTCTGACGCCAGATTCGAAAGAAGTAACCCCCAATACTGTTTCTTCATGTTTAAAATTTTTAAAAAAATGTTTAGTTGGCAACCCTGTGTAGAAAAATTTCAGAATTTTAAAATTCTGACATCAGATGCAAAATCAGCAATCCATTTTTACATAGTGTTCACTCCAACCCCCCAAATTCGCAAAAATAAACCAAAAATCCCCACACATTTTTTAATTAATGAGCAACACTCTAACATTCCAATGGAAATCGATATAAACTGAGAACGAATGTATGCTCTAAGCATAAAGCTGGAATAAAATGTGAACAAAACCACTTTTTTATCTCCCGATTTATACGCTTGGTATAAAATTAACCTAGAGATAGCTATCCCCGAATTAAATCATATTTATGCCCTTTGTGAACAAAATGGCCCTTAGGTCATTTTTTTGGACATTTGTAGAGATATTTAAGTTATTTTTTTGTTATTTTTGGACATTTTTAATTTTTAGAGCATTTTTTGGTTTTTTAGCTCATTTTAGTATAGTTTTTAAATAATTTTTTTTTCTTTTTCGTACTAAAAATGCAAATGTTTAAGCATATTCCTTTAACATTAGAGTCCTTTCAATCAAAAACATAACCTCTCGACAAAGGAGTAGCTTTGTTTACAGACTTCGATGAAAAAAAAGCTCTGCGAATGGTGAAAATGACGATAGGGTATGTAGAAAAATGAAACAAGTGTAAGATAAAAACTCAGGATGTGCTAGTATAAAATACATTTTAATTTAGTAATGTTTTATTTTTAAGGCTAAATTGTTTGTTTATTTTGTATGCAATTGTTTGCATTTTTTAGGTATTTTTTGTCAGTTTTTAGGTAATTTTCGTCAGTTTTTAGGTAATTTTCTGCAGTTTTTAGGTTATTTTTGTAATTTTTTAAGGTAATTTTTTGCAGTTTTTTAGGTCATCAAAATCCGAGCCCTGGTAATCAGTAATGCAATTCTCACTTGTCTTTATTTTAACTAATTCTATTTTTTGAAAATGTGTATTGTTTCTTTGACGAAATCTGCGTTAAACTTTATTTTGAACACAAAATTCCTCAAATTAATAATGCCTTTCGTTAATTTTAAAATATTTTCTTTCAGTGTACCCTACCCTTTGTGTTAGAAGCATATAAAATATGTAACATAAACATATACATATTTCAAGTATAAAAGCCACAAAAATATGCTAATGTTTAAAAAATGTGAAATGAAATATTATAAAAGCAAAAACTTTCCACTACAATTACAAATAAAAAGGAGCAAACAAGCACACACTCAAACATTAAACAATGTTAAACAAACACACATGACTTGTATAACATATCCGCTTAAAATAAACCATTACACAAATAATATCGCAAACTTTTGCTACGGCTTAACCTTGGCACGGCAAGTGCGCCTAAAAGTATGCTCAACAAAATCTGAAAGCGAAACGATAAGGAGTATATGGTAAAGCAAGCAGAACACAAAAAAAACAAATACGAAAAACAGGACGTTTATGAAAACGGTTTATAAAATTTTCTGTTTTTTGTTGCTTTTGCTGTTGTTGTTGTTGTTGTTGCTGTTGCTATGACTTTCTGCTTAAAACAGCGCAACTTATGTTCACAAGATTAAAAAAATACACTCAAACTGCGTCACTTAATTTTTTTATTTTACTTGCATGCTACGGAATATATTTTAACTTTGCCGAGTAAAAGAGCTAGCAACAATTTTGGTAACTGGCAAAAGGATATATATATTTTTTTTTATGAAATATGCCTTGTGCTTGGTAATCAATTTTGTGGTGTAAAAAAATTAACTTGACTCCTTTGGCGTTTGAAATTGAATTTCATATGATTATTTTTTAAGAGAATTTAGTTGGGGATATGAAGTATTTATAATTGAACCAAAACATTTCTTCAATTATATGAGCGAAGGAAACAGAAACACCAAAATAAATCTGAAGATTTATGCAATTTTTCAAAAGATTCTGGTTTTCTTGTAAACCATGCGTTCATAAACAAGGCAGCAGATTTGTTTTTATTATCAGCCTTTTGTGTCTGCTTGCAAGCGATATTTTATCTGCTGTCACTGATAATTTTTTGCTTTTGTATTTTATTGGTGTTCTTCTGGCCGGTTCTGTTTAATACGTTAAGCTAAGACGCTGCTCCATTTGCGCTCATAGTTGGCCTTAGCTGTCAATTTTTTAGAGTAGTTTTATTGTTGTTTTTGTTATTGTTATTGGATTTTAGGCAAAGTTTTAATTATCGGTTATCTGCTTTCGTTTGCGATTTCGTTTTCATTAAAAAGCATTGAACTTGTTTTGTATGGACTGCAATGCGAGTCGCTAAAATTTTGTTTTGTATCGCTTTAAATATTTAAATTTTATAGTAAGAATATGCATAATAAAAATACAGATAAAGCTGAATGTTAAGTAGTATATGTGTTAGCGATCTCGTAGACAATCTGTCCAGTTTAAACTTAATATGGTGCAAATAGTCAAAGCAATCCAGTCAAATAGAAGAAAGTTAATAAGATTTCTCATTTGTTTCCATCTAAAAAGAATTTTTTAAATTCCCATTAGGACAATTTTATAAAGCTTTGAACATATTTAATTGGAAAAATTACATAATTTTAGTAAAAATCTTATTGTTCTTTAATACAGAATGTATGTGATTTTCTTATCTTATTTTTTAAGATAATGTGATCAAGTTAAGAAGATTTATTTTTGGACATTAAAAAACGAAAACTTTTTAAAACACAATGGCATCGTGCTTATCTTCAACCTGATAATCTCCTTTAACACGCATCCGTCGTTAACAAAAAGTTACGAAAGAGTCGCTTGTGTGTCAATTTGACACAACACCAAAAAATTCAAATAGATAAAATGGGAATGGAAGGTTTTTGTTTATTTTTTTTTTATTTTTGCCTGACACAATATCGATATAACTAGCAAAAAGTACGCAATGCAGCATTATTAGTCTGTTTTTTGCTTTTATTGATATATAAAATGAAAAAAAAAAGTTTATTGAAAATCAATGCGAAAAAGAGATTAGAACTAGATAAAAAGATATTGAAAAAGTATATATAAAGCTTCACATGTTTCGCATACAATAAAACGATGCTGCGGACAAACTTTCTTTTTGTATTTCGATAGTAAAAATAACCATCGTTTACATTGCAGTTGCATTTATAGTTTCTCAAAAATTTTTATTTTTTCTTGTAAATAAAATCCCGGGATTTAGGATTGCAATCCCGGGGTTCCCGAAGAAGAAAATGAAAAAATAAGAATAGTTAGTTTACTATTATTATAATAATAATATTTCTTGAAAATTCACACGATGTGCAATTTTACTAGAAATTCTGAAATCATCAAGAAATTTTTAAGTCAGGCATGAATTTAAGTAAGATTAAACAAAAGATCGTAAATCTTGCTACAATAGAAATATCAATATATCTGTGGTCACAAGGAATAATGACTAAACTCAAAATATCGTAAAAAAGCGATATGGAATTTACTTTATTGCCAATTTTTGGAATTATGCAGATATCTATTTCTTTCCCAGAATTGATCATCACTTATGTCTGAATGTATTTTGTTTGTAACGGTTCATATATTTCGCAGTTTATGGAATTAAAATATCGTTTTTTAAGATACTTTGAGTTTAGTCGTTATTCCTTGTGACCACAGATATATCGATTTATAGTAATTCTAAAATGTTTTAAAGTTATCGGCAATTTTTTTAGGAGTAAAATTAAATATCAGATATTGTATTTTGACACAAGATCAATAGTAAAGATTTATAAAGGGGTTTTTTTAGAGACGGAGAACTAAAAACTGATATACAACACAGGAACAACAAATTACATATACTGCAAACTAAATTTATAAGCGTCAAAATAAGTTTATCGAAATGAAACTTATACATTAGTTATATGCTGTTATGTGTATTCGTCCGTCTAAACCAACGTCAGGCTATTAGCTGGCAGTAGACTCTTTAGATTCTCTAGAAGAGCTTTTGGATCCTTTTGACACCATTATATTTATACAATGGCTTTAATCAGATGATAAATGCCATTTTTTTTTCTGCCCTTTAATCCAATATCTGAAATATAAATTTTATTTACTAGCTGTCTTTCTGACTCTAGACTCGTACCAGTTTGGTGAAGTAGCTAAGAATATGTGTAGATAACTGTACCTGGTCTTTTCGTAGGATCTCGAAAACTGTGCAATTTCCTTAAGTAACCATCTGCTTTCAGCAATAGATCAGTAAAAGGCACCTCAATCACTTTTTTATTTTACAACAATACTAAGAGAAACACAAACACCGATAGTTTAATTTAATTTTCGAACTTTTAATTTTTGGAAAACTGATTATGTAAAACTAGAAAGACTCATTGTTGGAATTGACTTTCATGCTTTTTGGAGTGCACATCTCTTTTTCTAGGGCTTCTGCTTACCTATGTTTAAAGTAACAATCTTTTCTCTGATCCTTGTGAAAATCTTTGCGAATCCTGCTTAGCCCAAATTAAAACTAAAATTATCACTGATGCAAGAAAATTTTACCAATTTATTAATATCAAGAGGAAATCAAACACTTACCTTACCTTCCCACCCTTTAATTATCAGATATTCCCTCGGATAATCCTGAAATAGTTCCAAGTCTTTTTGCGAATTTCTTCAGCTATAATAATAAGCCAGATAATAGATACGTCTCTTCTTTAAGGAGCTGTGCCCAAACGTCGCACAGTGTGTCTTCTTCAATTTTGGCGTGCCAAAACTCATATCTCAAAAAGTACCATAGCTGGAGACATAAAATTTTGCAAATTTAATACAAAATTTTTAATACAAAAATAATAACTTTTACCAAAAATTGTCGTGATTGGTTCACTGCCACGCCTACCTCCCATGTAAATGAAGAAGTAATGATGGCATAAGTTTGGTTGTAAGAATTCTATAGCTATAAAATTAGATTTCTAAGTTTATCTTATGTCTAAAATATATTTTTGTAGAATGGGCATGATCATTGTACTGCCACGCCTACCTCTTACACAACCGGAATAGTATTTTTTGCATAAGTTTGGTTTATGTATGGTATTATGATGAAATTTTGTTTCTCAGTTTGTGTTATAGTTAAATAACTTTTTGCTAAATATGAGCCTTATAGGTAAACGCTTACCTCCCATACAACTGGAACAGTATTTTTGGCATAAGTTTGGTATTACGTCTGCTATACTCACTTTTATGCACGACTTCTACATATTCCACTTAAATATTGATTGAATATAATTAAAATTGTGAGTTTTCTTTGTAAAAACTTTTTATTCTGAATCTGAATAAGAATTCTCTTGAAAAAATTCTGGAGACTTTAGTAGAGACTTATTACATCTACTGTTCTACTGGATCGTTTATATTTAGATGGTTTTTGCAAAGAATTAGTGTATGGATCTGCAGAAATTAAGAGTCTATGTGATTTTCAAGCTCATTTTTTTCACAGTTAATTAAGTTTTTTTATCAATTAAATTAAAATTGTTTATCTACACAAATCCATATATTAGGAAATTAAATTTTTATTGATTATTTTACACAAAAACTTACAAATGATGTATATTTATTTATTTTAGTTTTAGTTATAATTGATCCAAAGACGCATTTCCCAAACTTTTTGATATCCTATATTTACTATTTAACTTACATGTACATTAGGATGTCCCAAAAGAATATTTTTTTTAAAATTTAATAGTTGCTCACCCTTTGTTCAAAGGCTTATAAGGTCAAGTATTTTTGAGATTTTTTCAGATTTTTTGGAATCGGTTTAGAGGTGGTGCTAATTCGTTTTTCCCTAAAAATAAGATTTTTCGGGGATTTTTCGAACTCCAAGCAAAAGTTGGTCAATAACAGACTTTTTCTAAGTCTTTAAGTCATCATTTCGAAAGACAAATGTCTACACTCTACATAAGCTTTCAAAAAAAGCTTGAGCAAAAAAAAATTATTTTTTGGGACACCCTAAAGTACATATTGGCACATATTAAAACAAGAATTTTAATTGAATAACGTCAGATTAACAAATATTTCTTAAATAAATTATTATATCACATATTTGTTTATAACAAAGATATAAAGACAAAAAGAAAAAAAAACTATGCAACTAACATATTGGTAAACCCTACTGAACAACTGTTTGACCCTACAATAAAATTATTATAACTTAATTGCTGACATTAGACACAAAACCTAAAAAAATATTTTTGAGATATACATACAATATTGTGTTTACCATTAATATTCCAATTTTTCACATTCCAATTTATTTATTATTATTATCTAGCGACACACAGTCTTATAGATTAATTAACAAGGCTTAAAAAAATTAAAGTAACAACATCAATAAAGAATAATAATAAAATACACAAAATATCACAAAATCTTTTTAATTATAAATATGAATTACTTAAGAATAAAGAATAGATTTGTCTTAAAGGTATCTCTATCTTGACTGAAATCAATTAAATCGCAAACAGAGTTAAATGCAACGCACGAACTATTGACCACATCATTGCCACCATAGTTAGTTCTATGATATGAAATGCAAAATAGGCCTCTCTGCCTTATATGCCTCTCAGGCGCATAGATTTTAAAAAGGCTCAATAATGGCACACAATCAATATGGGCCATCATGACATCTCTAGCTAACATTATAAGATAATTTTTTCTCCTTACTTGAAGTGTTTTCAATCCGAAAAGTGAGCACCGGTCGATATATGAGCTGTTCAGAGCACAAGTGGCGTAAGTCCATTTTTGGTAGTTTTGAGAAAATTTAACATTTAGAAAAATTCTTATAATAAATTCCAAGTATAAAGAACTCAGTTTTGCTTATAAGCTAGGTCAAGAGCATAAATGGAGCTATCCATATTGTACAAAATAAAATAAATAGAACATAAAAATGGTGCAGAATATTGCATATTAGTAAAAAAATTTGGAATTGCGCCACTAAAAATTATTTTAAATTTCTCGTTTCCGCTGTAGAAATCTAATGGGAGATATTTTTCAAAAAATTTTTGATGAGGAATGGCAGCATTTTTACCTAGAAGTTGGACAAAACCACCCCTTAGCGATTATCTTTATTATTAAGGGAGATATAAAATAAATGGACTTACGCCACTTGTCCTCTGAAAATTTTTAAAAATTTCTCCTTTCCGCTGTAAAAATGTAATGGAAAATATTTTTAGGAATTTTTTGATAAGGAATGACAGCATTTTTTCATAGAAATTGGACAAAACTACCCATTAGCGATTATCTCCATTATTAAGGGAGATATAAAATGAATGGACTTACGCCACTTGTCCTCTGAAAATTTTTTAAAATTCCTCCTTTCCGCTGTAAAAATGTAATGGAAAATATTTTTAAGGATTTTTTGATGAGGAATGACAGCATTTTTTCATAGAAGTTAGACAAAACTACCCATTAGCGATTATCTTTATTATTAAGGGAGATATAAAATGAATGGACTTACGCCACTTGTCCTCTGAAAATTTTTAAAAATTTCTCTTTTCCGCTGTAAAAATGTAATGGACAATATTTTTAACAATTTTTTGATGAGGAATGACAGCATTTTTTCATAGAAGTTGAAAAAAACTATCCATTAGCGATTATCTTTATTATTAAGGGAGATATAAAATGAATGGACTTACGCCACTTGTCCTCTGAAAATTTTTTAAAATTACCCTTTTCCACTGTTAAAATATAATGGACTATATTTTTAAGGATTTTTTGGTAAGGATTGACAGAATTTAGTTTCAGAAGTGCGATTAAAACATCCCTTTGTGATTTTCTGAATAATTGAGGAGGCCAGAATGCATTTATTCTTATTAAAGTTATAGTCTTATTAAACAGCTGAAATAAAACACAATTGTTTCCATTTAGTAGGAATGTAATAATATGTAATATTTATTAATATATTGAAAAATGTAATCAAAAATCTTTACATATATAAGTTTTCATCGTTATCGTTATCTTTTTTTATCGTTATCGTGATTTGGAGCAATGGTAAATTTTCGAAAAGGTATATATCAAAACTCCCTTTATAATGAAGATAATAGCTAAGGGATGATTATGTCCAACTTCTATGTAAAAATTCTTAAAAATATAGTCCATTATATTTTTACAGTGGAAAAGGGTAATTTTAAAAAATTTTCAGAGGACAAGTGGCGTAAGTCCATTCATTTTATATCTCCCTTAATAATAAAGATAATCGCTACTGGGTAGTTTTGTCCAATTTCTATGAAAAAATGCTGTCATTCCTTATCAAAAAATTCCTAAAAATATTTTCCATTACATTCTTACAGCGGAAAGGAGAAATTTTTAAAAATTTTCAGAGGACAAGTGGCGTAAGTCCATTTATTTTATATCCCCCTAATAATAAAGATAATCGCTAAGGGGTGGTTTTGTCCAACTTCTAGGTAAAAATGCTGCCATTCCTCATCAAAAAGTTTTTGAAAAATATCTCCTGTTAGATTTCTACAGCGGAAACGAGAAATTTAAAATAATTTTCAGTGGCGCAATTCCAAATGTTTTTACTAATATGCAATATTCTGCATCGTTTTTGTGTATTATATAGTTTATTTTTTACGATTTGGACAGCTCCAATTATGCTTTTGACCAAGCTTATAAGCAAAACTGAGTTCTTCATACTTAGAATTCATTTAAGAATTTTTCTAAACGTTAAATTTTCTCTAAACTACCAAAAATGGACTTACGCCACTTGTGCTCTGAAAAAATAATGGTATTTGTCAGAGCAATAACGAAGTATTGCATTTTGTTCAGAGATAACGTAAGCTAGGAGTTTCTAGCCCGTACTCATAAA
Organism: Dichetophora obliterata; assembly: GCA_963920525.1. NCBI lineage: Eukaryota > Metazoa > Arthropoda > Insecta > Diptera > Sciomyzidae > Dichetophora > Dichetophora obliterata. The sequence goes on along the minus strand of OY986438.1, from coordinate 147,549,815 downwards.
TAGGTTACATTTTCCTCTTCACTTCTACGTACTTAACTCAATTTCCCTAAAAAATGGTCTTACGCCACTTGTGCTCTGAACAGCTCATAATATGTCGGAGCAAAATTCCAATTTAGTTTATATGCACAAATCCTCGTAAACCTTTTTTGAACATTTTCAATCCTTTTAATATGCAAATTATAGTTGGGATCCCAAACTATGCTACAATATTCCAGACCAGACCGTACTAACGATATAAAAATTGACTTTAAAGTGTATGGATCTTTAAAATCTTGAGTATTGCGCTTTAAAAACCCCAACATAGCATTCGATTTGGATATTATTCTATCATAATGATTACAAAACCTAAGTTTTTCGTCAAATAAGACACCGAGATCCAATTTAGTAGTTACTCTAGATAGTGACTTGTTTAAAATGGAGTAATCAAACACAATTTTACTGCGGAGCATATAAAAAGACATGACATACATTTATCTATGTTGAGATTACGCTTTTTATCAGAACACCAACCCTGCAATCTATTAATATCCCGCTGCAAAAGTTGGCAATCATCTAAAGACTCGACTGATTTCAGAATTTTCACATCATCTGCATACATCAAACATTGGGAATGTTTGGTAACACACAATTTGGCAAATCATTAATAAATATAAGGAAAAGAATAGGTCCAAGATGACTACCTTGAGGAACCCCTGAATGGTTACAGACGGTCCTTGAAATTCTACTCCCAATTTTTACATATTGTTGACGGCCAATCAATCTTAGATAACCATTTCAAAAATGACGAGTGGAATCCCATTGCTGCTAATTTATTTAGTAATACGAAATGCTGAACTCTGTCAAACGCTTTCGCAAAATCAGTTAAAATCGCGTCAACCTGTTTACCCTCCTCCAGGCGGTTCCTTAGAAAGCTCGAAAAAAGTGTTAAATTAGTAGATGTGGACCTACCACTCACGAAACCATGTTGATGTTCCGTAATCGAATTTTTTATAACGTAATACACGCGTTTCTTAACAATTGCTTCAAAGACTTTGGGAATAGTCGGAAGTTTAGCAATAGGTCGATAGTTGCAAACTTCCTGCCTACTTCCAGCTTTATGGATTGGGATAATAAAGGATTCTTTCCACACATCTAAGAACTCTCCATTGAACAAAGAGAGATTGAAGATTCTCGTAAGAGGTTCAACAAAATTACCCGCACACATTTTAAGAAAAATTGGTGGAATGTTGTCAGGGCCACAGGATTTGTTTATATCCAGCTGTGCAAGCTCTAACAAAACCTCTTCCTTCGAAAGGACAAGGGAACCAATTCCAATTTAAGGAGCACAAAAGACGTGCGAACTAGCACTATATGACTCAGTTATAAAATTATTCTGAATATGTGAAGCAAACATGTCACAAATTTTTGTTTCGCAATTAGAAACATCACCATTATAAGTCAGATTTTTCGGGAAACCATTAGACTTTCTTTTAGTATTAAGAAAGGACCAAAACGAATTAGATTTGATATTAGACTCAATTTTAAATAAATACTGTCTGTACAAAAATTTTTTCAGAAATTCATATTCTCTTCTAAACCGTATGTAATCATCACGAAAATTCGAATTTTTTAAACTTAATTTATGCTTCTTATTTAAAATATTCTTTAAATTTATTAAACGCCTTGTAAACCAAACTGGCTTATTGCTCTTCTTAATGCATTTAATCGGTACAAACTTCAAAAACACTTCATTAACCACATTAATAAAAGAAATATAATCACTCATTAAATTATTACTGAATATATCATTCCAATTCACTTCAGCAAGATACACATTAATAGCATAAAAATTAGCTTTTTGAAAATTAAACTCATAAGAGTCCCTCACAAATTCATTTAAATTTACTGAATAAACATCAAAATTGATATTCAGTGCCTTATGATGGATAGAATTATTTAACAAGGGGCAGTCAGCTTCGGACAACACTGCGTTTAACTCCGAATCCGTAAATAACAAATCCAAAGTTCTATTTATAGAATTTCTAACATTATTTAACTGAGTAAGTCCTAAGGACAATAAGGAGTCAATAAAATCAGCGTCTGACCTATTGAGAAAACCTGTTGGCAGTAAACATTTATCCAAAGTGGAAAAAGTCCAATTAACATTACCTATATTATAGTCACCTAGTAACAGAGGGTAATCATTATCGCTAAGCCTATTAACAACATTATGAATATTAATAAAATGTAAATTATATACTTCTTTACTAGAATTAGGAGGAATATAAGATAAAAATATATACAAATTAAGGCAGGTAGAAGAATATTCCAAACCTTGTAATTGCACACGTACAATATTGGTTTCATAAAAAAGAAAGTAAAGAATTATATTCTTTAATTTCGCATCGAAAATGTGCAGTACAGTAAGGTGTTCTCTTAAAACTTATTACTACAACTTTATAAGTAGTTTTAATATATATTTTATTTGGTTAAACTTTGGCTTTTCAATGTTTAATAGAGACAACAGAAAGCCTCTATGTTTTTAACGTTGACCCCTGCCGTGATGGCTTAATTCAACGGTGCTCCAATGCTTGGGACAAATATGAAGCGTCGGTCAACGCCCCTTCGGAATTCAAGAAAGACCACTTTGAAAGGTTCCCCTAACAACATGCAACAGAACCTCAACATTTGTCGTCAGATTGACGCAATTCATGACCGTAACACTTTCAGCTACTTGAATTTTTTACATGACTTGGTTATTTTAATAACCTTGGGCTATCTCGGTATTCAATACCAATAATATAACCCATTACTTTATTTTTTACCGCCATAATCATCCAACGTCGTATCAAGGGTCATCACTCCTTGACACGAAGACCAAGCGGTAAACTACATAGGCCCGTTAACATATCATCAAGTTCCTCAATCTCAGTGGACACAACTCAGACTATTTAGGTTTCCCCGTCGCCTGTACTCAAATTCCAAAGGTAACAGTATATTGATCCGGTAGTTGCTTACCTTCCTAACATTTACTGTTTGGAATTGGCGAGATTCAATCTACCATCATTCTCTTAGTAATTTAAGGGAATCACCAGCCCGAGTTCAACTAAAGTGTAACTCACACCGGCCTTTCTGGCCTAACCACAGCCAGAGCGTTATTAAAACCCCACGTGGGCCTAACCCATATGATAGTCAAAACCCGCGCAAAAGGCTCCACCTGACAAGGCTCTTCAACATCCCGTCTACAGACCAAAAGTTCTTAGAACATTTATATCTGACTGTGACACCTTCAGCCACTCGAATTGTACTTGGCTAGGTTAAAAAATAACCATAGGTTTCCCAGTAAAACCGGGTAAACCTCAATTCTACTTATGCAACGTCGTTATCCTAAATTAAGACTTAATAAAAAGCCTTAACAGAAAACTAAGAAGCATACAAATTTGCTTATACAACGGTCCGAAGGTTAAATGTTTCCTACATAATAACCTTTATTCTAAGATAGGTCTGCAGAACAACGATAGATCAGGTCTCCTCATCATTGATGGATGACTATCCCCGCTCTTCAAGTTATGTTGGATTGATCGTCCATCGAAAGCATATTACAACTACGGTGTTATGATAACTTAATATCAAAACAATGCTTTCTGCAAGAATTTGGCAGCAACATCCAAGGCTCTAGGTAAACCTTTTCTTTTACAGTTATCAGACGAACATTCAGGAGCCGTGCCTCCTGAAAGAACTCATTATGAGATCAGTTCATGGGCCGTGCCCCATTGAACTGCCCATCCAATAACAAACCCTCACCCTTCCATTCCTGGCTTGGGACAGGCAGATTCCCCGAAGGTCCTCTGGCGGGTTTAATAGAGACAACAGTAGGTATTTGTGCTAGCTTGTTTGTTTACTATGCATTTCTTTTTTCGTGTGTTTGCTTTTTTGTTGCCCACAATTCTAAAGCAAGCAAGTAAGTTAAACATAAAATAAGTCATTGCGTGGAAAGTTTAAAAGGTAGAATAACGAAATTTGGAACATTTATAAATTTCACTATCGTTATTACTTATCCATAAATTTCTTAATTTTGACTTCTTAGTTTGCAATAGAGAGACTTAAGAAGTTAAAAAGCTTAATGTAGGCAAATAGCTGGTTCATGAAATTTAACTACGTTGAAATTAATTTTATTTGCACAATTTGTTTGTCTTAAAAAATAATTTCAAAAATTAACTTAATGAGATTAAAATTACAAAAAGGATCTTAATAAGTGTCATGTGCATTAAGCACAGGAATGAAAAGTTCCAATTGCATTATGATGATATCTTTTACTTTCGCAACTTTTCGCAATGGTTTTTTTTTATAAATTAAAAGCTCATACACTAAATGTTATTTTTATTATTTTCTCCAGATAAGATAATGAAAAATACATTAGACATATTTTACTAAATATGACCATAAATAAAATATTATGAAAAAAAAGCATTTTTTAAAACTTTTTTTTATATTATTTTCGTAAACTTTGAAACTTTTCTTTATAAGATTTAATCAAAGTTAAACCAAATACTTACACAAAGAAAAAACTATTGCAAAATATTATCTATATAAAAAGTTATGGTTTGTTAAATTTACTTACTTTTAGAGTGTTGTATTCATTTTATCTTCGTTTATTTAAAGGTCTTACTTTCAGAAATTTAAAAAAAATACATGAGTTATTTTGACTTTTCGATATTGTTTTTTAATTACATAAATATATCTCTCTAGGGAAAATAAGTCTTGTTTAAAAAATTTAACATTTTATTTTTGCGTATTTTGGCACGCGAAAATTGAAAAAAGACACATTGCCTTTCAAATAATACTTCGGTTAACTTGACAATGTGATAGATAAGGTGGCGTCCATAAATGACGTGAGGTGATTTTTGCGATTTTTTGACCCCCTTCTCTTTAGTGAGATTTCGTGAGATTTTGCTCGACCCCCTCTCCCCCCCCCCTCTAATCTCACGTGAGATTGTTCAAAATGCGTGTTTTCAGTGTTAATATGTTTATCTATGCTTCATTGTGTTGGACTTATTAAAAACACTCGTAATTTATTTTATTTAGGACTAGATGAGACTAAAATTTAAGACTACTGAGATCGTAGATTAAAATTACAATGAAAAAAAATCAAACAATGAAATACTTATTAAGTAAAAGTAAGTCATTTAAAATGAGAACTTCTAAAGTTGGTGAAGAAATTCATTCTAATTTCGTCCATGGGGACTCATGTGCTGTCTCGAGAGTGACTACTGGAACCAGCATGTCCATGTGATTTTCCGTAAAATCATCTGCTTCTTCAACCTCGCTCTGATTTAGCCACTCTAAACCGTCATCGCTTGCACACAGAAGCTCATTAGCACGACGTGTGATAATCCGTGAAGGTCGCACTTTGTGCGCTGTTGCACGGCAGACTGCGCGCCGATGCTCTGCAGCTCTTGTGATGGATGAAAAGTTAATACCTCATGTATTGCAGCATCTTTTTTTTAGATCACCACGTACACTGGGGCAATAGAGGTCACATGGCAAGTCCATGAAGGCATGTTAATGTTGAATCGGTAAGTAGGGACGAATCAAAAAGGGAGCAAATAACTTTCCGTCATGCTCACCAGGATCTAGGATAGTCAGATGCCCACCAATCTGCGTGATGGGGTGTATTAAGGCGCCTCACGCTTCATAGAAAAAAAAAGTTGTTCAACACAAATACTCAATACAATCCTTGGTTTATGTTATAATGATTCCCCAAATATTTCGACTCTAGCGATAGCCATTCGTGAGCTGGAAGTGTTTGAAATAACCTCTTAAAATCAAGTTATTTTGTAACCATACTGGCTGGTGTAATAGTTTGCAAAAAATTTAACTGTCAGGCCGGAAAAAGATCTTCCAATCTGCATCAAAAATTGGAAATGTTTGCAATCAGATTAAAGATAACGCTATTTTTCATACATATTTTTGATATTTTTTATTTTATTTCCAAACAAAAATTATCAAAATTCAAATAACTTCATTACTTTTATATATTTTTTTTTAATTTCTTAAGATATTTTTTGCAGTAGGTGTTTATTTTATATTTAATATTTTACTTTTAATATATATCAAATTAAGCAATTCTGACTAGGAATCAATCAATTCTAATTTTTTGATGCAGATGGAAGACTTTTTTTCCGGCTATAATTTCTGACAATTTATTTTTTACAACAATTACACAAGCCAATATGTTTACAAAATAACTCGCTTTTTAGAGGTTATTTCAAATCATTCCAGCTCACGGATGGCTATCGCTAGAGTCGAAATATTTGGGGAATCATTTTAACATAAACCATGGATTGTATTGAGCATTTGTGTCGAACAACTTTTTTCGTGAGGAACCTTACCCAGTATGTCCAGAGCAGCATGCATACAGGAAACCTGCATGCTGTATGCAGGCAAAAGCATGGACAAGGCATGTATGGTCATTAAAAATACCAACAGTTATCCAAATTCGCTGAGTATGCGTGTTGTTTGTACACAGTACTAAGGTATGAACCTTGCATGCATAATAGTCTTGCTTAAAAAATATGAACTACCATTTAAACTTTAAGGAGTGCAGTTGTATAGAATGTATTAACAAAATATAAATTAATATAACAGAATATAACAACTATAAAAACTGAAATAAATAAGATGATTAATTAATGACAACAGCAATTTTTTTTCTTACAATATCAATGCAAATGTATGCATACAGTATTAAGGGTAATGTATGCATGCAGTATTAATGACAATGAATGCATAGAGTACTACTAATTCCCCATGAAAACAGCAATAGTAATTGTGCGGGTACACAGTACACATGCTCTTGTTTGACATCGCCATGTAAAATGGAAATGAGATTGCATTTATGATGGCATGCATACAAAACATCAAACGTATGCCTACATCATCAATGCTGTATGCATGAATGTACTTACTGGGATATGCTTCATGTGTGCCGACCACTAAACTAAACATTTACGGACTTAAACACAGCAAGTAGAGACTTGTCCATGCGTCGCTGTCACAAGTCGCAGCGCTCGTCAAATCGCGTGTTCAGCTAGCCGGTGGGAAAACAATCGACGAGCTACTACGCTACTTTGTTGCACTCGCATAACCGCGAAAAATATTATAGTGTAAAATTTAGTCATATTTTAGTAGAGAAACACGTTTTACTCAATTTAACCAGTTATCTCATAACTCTACACTTTTCTTGCTGATAAAAAATTACGTCATTTTTGCGAGAACCCCCATCTCCCCCACGTAAGATTTAGTGAGATTCTGCTAGTCCCCCCACCCCCCTAAATGTCTCACGTAATTAATGGACGCCCCCTAACTTGCAAAACTTTAAGGATGATTACTAGGGCGTATCGAAAAATTTGGATCGTATTCTTAGAGGTCTCAAAAGTCTCAAAAGGCATGGGGTTGTCAAAATAGCCCAAAAACATTTTTGGAAAAAAAGATTGTCTTCCTCTCCCGCAAGGACAAAGTTGTTTTTAAAAAAAAAACAGTAAAAATAATGATCTCAAAATGCTTTGATATTTGTAAGAAAAACTACATAAGCCTTAACCCTAGGATGAGCAACTGCGCCTAAGTAGGCCCATTTTAACTTTAAACATGTATATCTTTAATATACTTATATTTTGACGAATCGCTCTGAAACTTCATGACTTCTTGCGGCGATTCTGCATGAGCACAAAAACCAAAAAAATGTGTCCATCGGATTCAGTTCGTAGAAGAAAATTTTCTTTTTATTATATAAACATCGAAAGTTACCTACTGGGCCCAGACTCCCCAGAGCTCCCTAGAGCCCTGAGTTTTTGGGCATGCAAGAGATCATTTTCGAACGTATTTTTGCATGAGATGCATAATAGCAAGCGTTGTGTTGCGTGCCTAATAGGGCTTTCAATCCCGGGATCCCGAAATCCCGAACCAATTTCTAGTCCCGGGATTTTCTGTAAAAGAAAAATATTAAAATTTCATTTTCAGCGACTGCAATGTAAACGATTGTTTTTTTCTTATCGAAATTATACTGTTCTTTTTATCTGTCTGTACAATTTGAAAGTAAATTTTTAGTTTGTTTTTGCTGTAAACTTAAAAGACTCTGTTTACTAGGCTGTTCAACTTTAATGGAATTTTTATAGTAGCAATAGTTGTATTCCGTTGCTGTAGATTTCAGTATAAAATAATATTTTATTCACTTCATACTTTTTAATAACAGCTCACTAATTTGTTTGAATAAAAAGTTTTGTTTTCTTTTTAAATGTTTTTAAAATTTGTCACTTTCTTGGGCTCAAGGGCCAATTATAAACAAAAACTCTTGCATTTGTAATTATGATTTCGCCTTGGTGTTGTCTTGTAAGTTTTTGAGTGTTTTTGAATATTTTAAGTATGAACAATGATTACTTTTATCGAAAAGGAAAAAAAAAAAAAGAAAATACTATATAATTCTTTTTGCTAAAACGCCGAATTTAAGAGAAAGAAATATTCACGGTCATTGCTTTTAAAAAAGCTAAATGCCATTATTTTAAAATTTCGGCATTTCGGGATCACGAAAATTCTAGGGATTCCGAGATCACTAATTTCAAGTCCCGAAATCCCGGTATTTGTTAAAAACCTTCGGGATTGAAAGCCCTAGTAGGTAATAACCCTACAGCAAATTCTTGCAATAAAATAAGTATTTAGAATGAAAGAAGTTTTTCCGTACTTCTACTTCTTAAGACGTATCTGAGAGCAACAATGTTAAAAAATTAATTAAACCACATAACCATGGAAAAATAGATTTAAATGTATTACTAAAATAATTTATAACAAAATGCTTCAACAGAAGTAAAATTTTTGATTTAATGCGACATTGCACGTTTAAAAAAATTAAAGGTCTCAATTTCAAACATTTATTGTGAAAAAACTAAAACATAGAGACTTGAAGTTGTAAAACTCTTCTTGTATTATTTACGTAAAAAAATTTCAAGTCTATGAGTCCATTTTGTTTTAACGTGCAGTGTCTTCTTAAGGGGGGGGGGGTGGTAAATTATTTTTTTTTTTTGGATTTTTCAAAATTAGTCAGATGAGAGTACAACATTTCAAGATGGTTGTGTTCAATCAGAGAAAAACTGATGGAGATAGAGCGTTTTAGTCTCCATCCCTCCCGAGAAGCGTCAAGTAAATCAAGTAAATCGAGTAAATCGAGTAAATCGAGTTAAACGAGCGTAGTTACACGCTGCGAATCAAACCAAACAAGTATGAGTTATTCGTAGAGAAGAGCTACAGCATGCTCTAGACGAATTTAAAGCCCTCTATTGTATGGAACTAGTATTGATGATTCTGTGTAAGTAAAAAAGAAAATCTCTCGTTTATTGATGTTTAATTTTTAAATTTTAAGTATAAATCTTTAACTTGATTTTCATTAAGTAACATTAAGTAATTTTTATAATAGTTAAATTGTTGAATTTTTAGTAAAAAATCGGTGTTTTGTCCTCTAAGCACTACTAAAAATTGAAAATTGAAAAAAATAAAAATTCCACAGCGTTACTTTCAAAAACTTAACTAATAAAATTTTTCTTTTTTTTTTATTTCCGATGATCCAGTAATGAGTTCTCTTGTCCATTGCAAAGCACATTTATTGTAGGGTGCCCACTTAGAGTAGCTGGTACCACCTCATTTCTCAAAATGTTAAAATGAAAATTTCACAGAATACTCTTAGAATGTGTTTTAATTATATCCTTTATTTATAAATAAGTTTATACGCCCATTCCAAGTATAACGCAAAACGGGTCCGTCTCATGGCATTCGATTTGTTTTATTTTTGAGCTATAGGTTCCTATAGGTTCCAGTTTTAATTTAATGCCATGAGAGCCAGTCTTCAAAGACCATTTGAAAACCAATTAACAAACACGAGAGAGCCTTACGAATGGGCTATAACAAAAGAGTTGATTTCAAAATATAGAAATGTGCAAGCTATAACTGGCACACAGAAGTTACACAGTTTTATTGCCATCAATAATAGGGAGATTAAAACTCGACGATATTCAGCTTCAGAGGATTTTTTAATATATCATCTGATCAAACCATCATAACTTTTTTGTTTTGAGACCAATTTTAAAACTTTTTGGAACAAAATCAGTAAGAATTTAATAATCTTCAATATGGCAATAAAAATTTTGTTCACCTTTTTACAAATAAAAGTAAAAAAAATTAAAAGTTTTTTTTCGGTATTCACCAGTTTTCTCTACCAAGGTCAAGTGTAAAGTCATCGAAACTTGTGAATAAAATGTTGGAACTAATAAGACAAATCATTTTGCAGATTACATTTTGCAAATATCTTTACCGTTATAAAATTTATAGGCGATAAATAGCCTCAAAATGATAAGGTATGTGTACAAAAATTGAAATTGCGAAAAAACATATAAAAGCTCCATCATAAAATTGTCTTTGACTAAAGGCAACATTCTTCTTCAAATTAAAAAAAAAAAAATCGAAAAAAATTACGCGTTTTTTTTAAGAAATTAGCAAATGAATTTTTTTAAATATGTTGGCAACCCTAACATCCAAAATTTTAAAATAATATACTTTTTTAGAAACTACTTTCTAATTCCTTTGTAACGGTACCTCATTAATAAAAATTGGATTAAAACTGACGTAGATACAATTAATTAAAAATTTTTCAATTCTGGCGTTTACGGACGATTTGCAGAATTGAAAGGTCCATAAATTTTCAACGAATGGCGCTAAAAAAAAATAAATGAACTTATGTTTTCAGAATTTCAATAGGAACCTATAGCCCAAAAATAAAACAAATCGAAAGCCATGAGGTCAAAATTTTGAAAAAAGTATTGCGTTATGCGTGGAATGGGCGTATATGAACAATGTTCTTGAACAAAAAAAATTTCCATAAAAATATTATGTTTCCTGACCAAGAAGCACCCTTACAGAAGGCATATACGTGGTCTTGAATCTGATATAAAGTGCAACTCTAAAGCATTCTGGAATTTCTTGAGTAAAAAAAGGAATACCAAGGGTTTCCCTAAAAATATGTTTTTGAAAGAAAAAATATTGAACAACTCAAAAGATGCTTGTAACCTGTTTGCCGATTTTTTTCAATCAAATTTTGTCTTTGATAGAGATGGCCGGGTTAGCAACTATCCGCTCTATTACGGTGACCCTATCACTGATTTGTGATCTTTATCTCTCTCTGAAGAGGATGTATTAAACGAAATGTTAGCTCTTGACATTAATAAAGGGATTGGTCCGGATAATATCCCTCCAATATTTCTTAAGAAGTGTGCAAGTGTTATAGTAACGCCACTTGCACTTATATTTAATTTGTCCTTCAACAAGGGTCAGTTTTTAGAAGTCTGGAAGAAGTCTATTAAAATTCCTATACATAAATCTGGTTACCGACAGAATATAGCCAATTATCGTCCTATATCTTAACTACCGTTAATTCCAAAACTGTTTGAGGCAGTTGTAAAAAAACAAATTTATACCTGCATAAAAAACTCAATATCGGAAAAACAGCATGGTTTTGTATCTGGAAAATCTACCTCGACAAATCTTACTTTATTTTCTTATTTCACAAAAAAATGAATAAGAATCAGGAAACCAAATTGACGTCATTTTCACAGATTTCGCTAAAGCCTTTGATAGAGTGCAGCATCCTATACTGGTAAAAAAGCTACGGCTGATGGGTTTTCATTCTTCATTATTATCTTGGATAGAGGACTACCTCACAGGTCGATGCCAATCTGTCCGTATTGGAAAAAGTTTTTCAAAGGATATTATGAACCTTTCAGGTGTACCACAAGGTAGTCATCTTGGACCACCCTTGTTCGTTTTATTTATAAATTATCTCCCTAACTATATTCAGCACTCGGAATGTCTTATGTATGCAGATGATGTTAAAATATTTAAATCTGTACATTCACATACTGATAATCTGCTTCTGCAACGCGATTTAAATTATGTTCATATTGGTGTTCGGTTAATAAACTACACTTAAATATTTCAAAATGCAACATAATGTTGTTTTATATGAAACTGACACCTTTCTTTTTTGATTACTCAATAACGATCAATGAACTCCAAAGAGTTGAGTCTAAATCTGATCTAGGTGTGTTATTTGATAGTAAGATTACGTTTGCCAGCCACTACGATACCATTATCAACAAGTCTAATGCAATGATCGGATTTATGAGGCGCAACACAAAAGAATTCAACGACCCATACACCCTTAAAACTTTATTTATCTCTTTAATAAGATCAATCTTAGAATATGGCTGTGTCATATGGGATCCATATTATGAATCACACAGTGCAAGACTTGAGAAAGTGCAGAGACGTTTTACTCGTTTTGTAATTGGTAAACTAAACTGGGATTTTGTGCCAAATTATTCATCTAGATGTGCCCTTCTTGGCCTCAGCACGTTGGCCTCTAGGCGAAAGTATTTTCTAATAATGTTTGCTCGCGATGTTTTGATGAACCACATTGATTGTGCTTCTCTTCTTGCACTTTTTGGAATATATGCCCCCGAAAGGCATTTTAGACAAAGGAATTTCTTTCATATTCCACACCATAGAACTAACTATGGCCGAAGTGATCCAATCTATACTATTAGCTCAGCGTTTAATTTTATATTTGCTCGAATAGATTTCACACAAAATAGAATAACTTTCAAACAAAATATAATGAATATTGTGTAGGATAATTTTGATACTATTTTTTTTTTTTTTAGACTGAACCAACGCTCAGGGGATGCCCCCTATAAATGCGTAAGCATTGTGTTGATTCGGAAGATGGGTGATAGTTAGTTGGAGAGTGGATAGATGGAGTAGTGTCGGTGAAGATTTGTTTTGAATTTGCACAGCTCAAAACTGCCGGGAAACACGCTCGCAGGGAGACTATTCCACAACTTAACCGCGCGACTAAAGAACGAATTATCGCGGTAATGCGAGATTCTATTAGGCATCGATGCAATGGTAAAGGGGTGGGCTTGGACAGCTGCCCGAGTGGACCTGGGAAACACACGAGCTGGTGGAGTCAGGGCATGTATCTCCCTTGAACACTTCCCATGGTAATACCTATACAGAAGGCTTAGGCAACCTACATTACGTCGATGCTCAAGAGAGTTGAGAGAGGATGAAATACTTTCATCTCCTATCAAATATATCGCACGACGTTGAATTCGGTCCAGAAGCTCCAAATAAGATCTTGAAGCCCCTGCCCAAATGTGTGAATTGTACTCCATTTTCGGCCTAATATATGAGGTGTAGATCATGCGAAGATCAGCTGAAGTGAAATATTTTTTGCACCGTTTTAGAAAACCTAGGCACTTGCCCGCTTCTTTCGACACATCGAAAATATGATCATTCCAACGTAGATCACATTGGATCGATATACCCAGAACGTCAAGAGCGGCTGATTCCACAAGATCCACACCATTCATATTGAGGGGAGCTAAGGGGCAATCCATCTGCTTGTGGGTGAACAGACAACACTGGGTCTTGCTTGCATTGAACTCTACTCTATTAGCAAGACCCCACTCGGAGATTTTTTGTAGATCATTAAGGAGTGTGTCATTCATAGTTTGCCTTTTTCTCTCAATCTCCATAGAGCTTGGGCGTTTTTTGAATGAATATGAATGACAAATGCTGCTGTCGTCCGCAAACGAATGAATTGGGTTATGCTTCATGAATTGGGTTTAACCTGCAATGTCTTCTTAAGGGGGGGGGGGGTTAAATTATTTTTTTTTTGGATTTTTCATAATAAGTCAGATGAGAGTACAACATTTCAAGATGGTTGTGTTCAATCAGAGAAAAATTGATGGAGATAGAGCGGTTTTAGGCTCCATCCCTCCAATACGGTGGGCAAAAGAAGCAGACAAAAATCGAGTAAATCGAGCGTAGTTTCACGCTGCGAATCAAACCAAACAAGTATGAGTTATTCGTAGACAAGAGCTACAGCATGCTCTAACCGATTTTTAAGCCCTCAATTATATGGAACTGGTATTGATGTTTCTGTGTAAGTAAAAAAGAAAATCTCTCGTTTATTGATGTTTAATTTTTAAATTTTAAGTGTAAATCTTGAACTTGATTTTCCAACAACTTGCCTTTTCAAAGTCGGTGGACACTTTTACTCGCAAATTTACTGTACCGATATTTTTCAAACTCTGCACTCTCTTTCTATACATTACCAGTGAGATAGCTATATCGAGTTTTTTTTACTTTTAAGTAATTTTTATAATAGTTAAACTGTTGAATTTTTAGTGAAAAATTTGGTGTTTTGTCTTCTAAGCACTACTAAAAATCGAAAATTGAAAAAAATAAAAACTCCACAGCGTTACTTTCAAAAACTTAAATAATAAAATTTTTGTTTTTTTTTTCATTTCCGATGATCCAGTAATGAGTTATCTTGTCCATTGCAACGCACATTTATTCTAGGGCGCCCACTTAGAGTATCTGTTACCACCTCATTTTTAAAAATTTTTAAATGAAAATTTCACAGAATACTCTTAGAATGTGGCTTAATTATATCCTTTATTAATAAACTAGCTGATATACCCGGTGTTACTCGAAAGTCATTTATATAAACATTTTAACAAACACTTCTCGATTAAATGTTTTTTAAATTCTGCAATAATGACAAACATGTTGAATTTTATTTTTAAGCTACGCTTAGAAAGGTAATTGAACAAATTTTAATCCAAAAAAGTTTTGAAAAATTTTGTTGTTGGTGGTACCATTTCTTGCGGTAAGGTAATTGAATTCAAAAAAGGGGTACGAAAAACATATTTCGAATATTAAAAATAATTTTTATATTTACTTAGCCTTAAAGCTAGCAAAATTACCTTTTTAACAATATAAAAATTATGGTGGGACTTAATGTGTCCTTGAGATATGGACATTTTTAAGTCTAAACAAAGATTTATATTAAAAAATATATTGAACTTTTTAACAAAAAGTTTAACAATTTTAATGAAATACATGTTTTTAACAGCGGAGATATTGGCATTAAAAGTAAAAACTTTGATTTCCATATAATTTTTCTCTCATTACTAGCTATTAATGTTTAATGAAAAATTCGTTGTTGAAACAAAAAATCCAGCAAGTGAGCTGGACATTTAAATTGATCCAATTCTATGTTTTTAAGTGTTAGAACCGCAACTGTAAAAGTAGACAACACTGGCAGTACTGCATTATTTGACATTTTAAAAGTTTGGTAGCAATTTCATTATCGCAAAATATTTCGCAAAACTTATCTGCTAGTTAAACCCAACTGTGTTTATCTAGCAAAACTTATCTGTCTGTAAACCCAAACGTGTGGGGTTAAATTTGAAGAAATTTTTGGTAGACATCATTCGGCTATTCACTGCAACGTGTATAGTTTGTATCCACATTACTTACAAATGTGAATACTTACTATCTATCTGTGAATTTAACGTACAGATCAAAACTAATGAAAAAATCGTGCTGACCAGATGCGCATACGTTTTATTATATCGCCATTAGGGATGTCAATCACGGGATCCCGAAATCCCGGGATCTCGGGATCCCGATCTTTTTAACACCCGAATATCCCGGGATTATTCGATTCGCATCCCGGAATTGTTGATAACAACTTTTTTAATATTTAATAAAATTTTTCAAACTACCATCACATTTATCTCCCTTTTAACGATCAACGATCGAACTAACAAGCGTTGAGGCGGAGCGATGCTTCTTCTCTGCAGGTCTTATATGCAATAATTTAAGGTCTAAGTTAGGGAATAAATTCATTAATGCTTTAATTTCATAAAGATTGTATTTTGTATCAAAAGAAGGAATATTTTTACTGAGCTCTAAATAGAAAGGGTATTGTATTATTCCAAAGACGCTCATTGTGGTAAAAGATGTTTAGAATTACAAGAGGAACAGATTATAAAAAAATTTCATTGGTCGATTAATTTGTTTTCATTAGTGTAGCCAGTTTTGAAAAAGAATGTTTCAAGAAAAATCGTGCTTGAATTTACTATTCTTAGTGAAATTTACTCTGGCGCACTAGGTTTTAAGCGCTGTAGAATCTGTATTATAAGCGGAATTGATTTATTGAAGGCTAATTAAACAATTTTCTTAGTGAAATTTACTCTGGCGCACTAGGTTTTAAGCGCTGTAGAATCTGTATTATAAGCGGAATTGATTTATTGAAGGCTAATTAAACAATAATAAATCTAAAAAAAATTAATTTTAAAAAAATTGCTATTTAACTCCTGATTTAAAATAATTTTTCGTAGGCATTTACTGCTAAAGCTTTTGGTGTTAAGCAAAATTTTGGTGTTAACTCAACAATAGCACATACTTACCATAACGTGTTTGTTGAATGTGTTAGTTGAAAATTATTGTTGAATGTCAAATTTCCACACCAATTAAATGTACGGCCATATAAAAGGCAGCGAAATTTTGACATTTTAACTCTGCAATCATGGTTGTAACCTTGGCTGCATTGAACAATTTTTTCGGCTCAACAGCATACTAACCAACGAAAAAAAAATTTCGCTACCTTTTCGCTGTCAAAAACGTGATGCATTTCTTACGAAAGATTTCTTTTCGCTTCTACAGCATACTAAGCTTAAACCGAAAATATGTATTTGTGCATGTATTACAAAAACTTTTATAAATTACTGAAGATATATGATTGGTCAAATTTTATGTTTGGTTTTTTTTTTGTTGAATTGGTACAAATTGTGCTTCTTTGTTACATCAATTTGATACAGAGTATGTACTATAATAGAATAGAAGTGAATGTGTTACACTTTTTGGCAAAAAAAAAATACATGACGAAATAAAAACATTTTGAATTTCGGGACGATCCCGGGATCCCGGGATTGTATTTTTAGATCCCGAAAATCCCGGGATTGAAAAAACTCCAAAAATTGCCATCCCTAATCGCCATACAGCTGAAACTGATTACATGAAAATATTAACTTTTACAGCATTCTTATTCACAGTCATCTTTTCGATGAAATGGTGATGTATATACAACATTTAAAGTACCATTGATAAAGAACTAAGTGACAACGGTGACACAAAAGTGAGAAAAAATAGAGCCATCACAACAAAAAAAATTTAACAGGAGGGGGGCGAGGGTGGCGATGCAAAAAACCAAGCCAAAATGTTCGTAATTACTCTAGAGACACAACTTCATTCTTAGAGATAAATGGGGACTTTTTTTAAACAAAACTCAGTTCTTTTAATAGTCTGGTATGAACAAAAAGATTTTTAGCCATAACTTTTGATTGGAAAGAGATATTGGGGTAACTTTTTCACATAAATTATTTTTGAGACTTGACTTTTTTGTAAAAAATATAAAAACAACATTTTGGAAAAAAAACAATTTCGCGAAAAAAATCAAAGGGAGTGGTAACCCTTATTGTTTTGATGACAAAAACAGTAAAATAATTTTTGCGCTTAGCTGGAAGAATTTTTGCAAATAAATGCTATGTCATATGAAAGGTAGCCAGATGTGCAATTTTTAATTGATTTCATTTTTACAACAACAACAATTTTTGAGTCATTTTTTGAGTAAAAAGTCAATATTTTGGACTTTTTTTGACATAAATATAAAACATAGTTACACTTACTTAACGGGACAGTTCAACCTATTTTTGTGAAGTGATTTTATTGAACTTTTGAAC
This sequence comes from Dichetophora obliterata, assembly GCA_963920525.1. NCBI lineage: Eukaryota > Metazoa > Arthropoda > Insecta > Diptera > Sciomyzidae > Dichetophora > Dichetophora obliterata. The sequence goes on along the minus strand of OY986438.1, from coordinate 147,532,140 downwards.
AAAAAAAAATTTTAATGACATATATTACAATATAATGGACAGCAAAGGTATTTGCATCGAAAGACCAAACTTTGATTTTCATGTCGTTTTATTCCCATTCTTAGGTAACTATGTTTTATGAAAAGGTCGTTCTTTAAATTTTCACAATTTTGAATATATTTGGATGTTTTGATGTCAAAATAACAGAAATTTTTTAGTATTAAATACACAAAAAACTCCGATGGTAAAAGGAATTATAATAACAAAATAACCGTTAGTTAAAAAATTTAGGAGGGGGCGTGGCAAAAACTAAGTATGTAACATTTTAAGTTGGGATGCACTTAATATGTATATTTAGTTTGAGCGAAATCCGTTGAGCAGTTTAGATTTGTATAAAGGCCAAACAAACAAACAAACAAACAGAAAATGAGTTTTATTACTATAGAAGATAAGTTTATATTAACAATGTTCTTGAAAAAACTTCATAAAAATATAATGTTTCCTGACCAACTTAACTTTACCCCGCCCTTGAAGAAGTAATTACACAATAAAACCAGTATATGAAACAAAAAGCTTGCTTCGTGTTTTATTAGTCGTACTTTCTGAAGGTTCTGTTTTTAGTAGATAAACTACCCACACGGGGTGAACTTGGCTAGTGAAAAGATACATTTAAAAATAACTACTTTTTTTTGGATATAACTGACGTCTTTTTATATTAAAACTTAACTTTTAATGTTCGCAGATTAAAGATAAACAGTTAAAATAGCTATCGGGCTAGTTGGCAATTTTATGATAAAATTTTAATAAAGAAAAACCAGTTTTTGGCAGATAAGGTTATCGCCAAATCATAAAAAACTTGTGATTTAATTAAATTAACTGTTTCGTATTTGCATTTTTTTTATCGTTAGAATTTTCCATGTTGCTTAACGTTAATAATGGCATGTATTTTAATTTTTGCGCGCCAAATGTTATCAATTTTTAGTTTGTAGCATTTTTGATAAGTAAAATGGCAAAACCTTGTATGCTTTTATCTTATCAAAAAATAGTGTATTTAGCGTTAAATAATTTCATGAAACATACATTTTAAATTAATCAACATTTAATCTGGCGGCAACTACAATAAGTTCAAGGTCAATAATCACAAGTATTTGTGCAAGTGTTCAAATAATAGAAAAACTTCATTAATATTACTTTTAATGACAGCACGATTCGTTCAACTCTGGATTAAAGACTATTCTTGAGTGTCACAAATATGCAAGGAATTAGAATAAATTAATTTCTCGATTGTTTTTTGTTTACTTATTAAAGTGCAATTACAATTTATAACAAACACATAAAAACACATACATACACACATAGACACACAAACTCACACACATACTCAAATACGCATGGCACACTTTTTGAGGACGTGGTGCGTAGTCACGTTAAGCAAATGTAATACAAAATGCTAGACAAAATATTAACAACATACAAAAAAAAAACAAAAAAAAATCTAAATGCACGTAAACAAAAACAAAAACAAAAAAAAACAAATAAAAATAAAAATAAGGTAGCTGCGTCAAGACCAGCAGCTAATGACATTAATTTTCATTAGCATTTGCTTGCCTTTGTACTAAAGTAAGTTGGAACGTGTGTTCCGCTTGTTATTGTTGTTGTCATTATTGTGCTTATGCTTGTTTTTATTGCCACAACTTGTAATTAATAAAACATCTTTAGGGCGGCAACAAATTAATGAAAATAAAGGAAGATAAATAAAAAACACTCTTCTAATTATTCTTATCATTTTCCAAGCAAGCTGTAGGCCAATTCGCAAAATTTTGCTGCACTTACTTCCGCTATAACTTGTTTTCATACGCATTAAATTAGCATTTAAAGTGAAATTAATTGAATGCTTCACAGATCATGTCTTGAGAGTAAATTAAAGGCATATAAAAAATTACAATTTTTTTAGGACATTTCTTGTGTGGAGTCCTAAATGGCGAACTAGCTTGAGAATTGTGCAACCAATTGCCCCAACTTTTGCCACATAGTGCGCGGTTTTATTAACAAATTAACAATTTTTAAAAAAAAATTTATAATAATTTTAATTGTGAGCTTTTAAGATCAAAGAAGGTTTGAAGAAGGCGACAAAAACAACTTTGTATAGAGTCAATCACACAGCAAACTAGATAGCCTGTTTCGGAAATCGCTATATTTCCTCTTCAGTAGTTTTGAGTGATTCAGCTGTGACCAACCCACTGTTAAAGTCTTATAGGATTTGAAACATGTTCGAACAAATTCGTAGGAATTTTAACGTTCTCAAAGGCCATTTAATCATACTAGTATCGTCTGTGGCCGAAATTCGGCCAACTTTCTGAAATTTCAATTGATTTTTTTCTCATTCTGAGGCGATGACCTGGCTTTAATCCATTTTCTACCGCGCTGCAAAAATTGTTGAATTTTTGAATTGAGTAACTAGGGCACCTGATTCCAAATGCGCCATCAAAAAATTTCAAAATCCATCCGTTTTTTCGTTATGTCAAAAAATCAAATGTTCGATTAATCGAACGTTGGCGCTTATCCAATTTCTATTTTCGTGTTAACACAATAGAAATTGGTGAGACGCTGTCCTTTGCTGGTAAAATTTGACATAACGTATTTGTATGGAATTTTATGGTATGGGATAAGCGAAAACGTTCGATTAATAGAACACTAACTTTGACTCATACCTGTGTCATCCAGGTGTTGCCAGGTCTTGATTTTTTTATTGCAAAATATAGCTTTGTTTTTTGGCTAAAAAACCTCATCTTTACTTTTTTTTTTTTTAACTATACATATATATTTAATATTATTTACAAGAAAGGTTTAGGCTAGGTATTTTTCAACCACACCCCCACCCCCTTGTAATTATGTGGGGTGATGGTGAATACTATTTTCAAATAGCCAATGATACAAAGTAATATATGATATTAACGATCTTCCTGATTTAATTTACTTTCATAGTCAAAAAAATTATTAAAAACGCACAAATTATACGATTAATGGAACACTGGTAGAAAATGGGCTAAGAAAATGTGTTTCCAAAAAAAAACTTAAGTTTAAATTATCGCAATAATTTCAATATTAAAATAGCCGAAATTTTTTAAAAATATTATTTGAAAAACATTACCCAAAAAAAAGAAACTTTCGTACACCGTTATTTTTATTTTTCACAACCAGGGCTTTTAATACAAAAATACATTTTACTGAGCAAAGCTAAAGTTTTCGAGATATCGTCATAAATTTGATGCCAAAATACAGGGAATTTTTCAGAATTTACTATTTGTAAGAAATTTCACCATCACAATATATATTTACACATGTTACATAAATAAATTGCTTATTGTAGGGTATCCGTACACTAAGGGAAATATGTGTTCAAATTAAATGAAATTGTGTTCATATTAAAAGAACTTGTTTTTGAAAAAGAGCTTGAAACAATTTCATTTAAGTTAAACGCAAATGTTTTTAAAGTTTAATTTAAAACAAAAGTTTTTGTTTTCAAAACAATGTTTTTAAATATATTTTCATTGTGAAAATTTTCAGTTTAAACACATTTTAGCCATTTTTCGCCGACCGGTAATTATAATTACCAGCACTTTTACTATCCATAACTGACAAATACAATTTTTTTTTTATTTAATTTACATTTTTTGTCATTTATTTAGGGTCCTGTTTTCCTTATTATATATTCAGTTTAGTTCCTCTCGCAATATACATTATTTATTGTGATGCTTTTAAAAAAAAAAATAAATAAAGGTCATCAAAATATGTGGAGAAAAAGTGCCAAGATCTTGTGATATCTAACAACCATGTCTATAATTATAAGAGAAAATGTTTACTTTTGTCTTTAGAGTAAAATTTACCACAATTATTATTCAAGTATAATGTAAAATTTAATGATGATTATTGTGGTGATTATAATCACCATTGGCAAATAACGTATTCCTTATAGTTCTGTTTATGCACATTTATGTACATATTTATTTTGACATTAGAAGTAGAAACAAAGTATGCTATTGCTATGATAACGGTTTATGCCTGCGAATTTTGAGTGCCAAAATTTTGGAAGCCAATTTTTTTACATGAGTCGAATGCTATGCTAAGCAGTTTGCGTACTTACAAAAAGTGTTATTTTAATGCAATATGTTGCTCAACATGTATGCAAAAATGTCCCGAACGTAAGTTTCATAAATGAATATTTTTAAAAAACAAGCATCAAACTTTTGTAGTTTTGACTTTGGAGTGAAGCCTGCATTACCAGTGAGGCAAATACTCGATGTGATGGAAGACTATGAAGATGAATCAGAGAAGACACAGATTCTCCCATAATGTTTGCAATGTTTTATACATTCCGCCCCGAGTTGACGATGTCAGCGACGAAAAGATATGGATGGAATTATCCTTGAAGGTCATGAAAATAATACGAAAGGTGAAGTAACTAATTATTTGAAGCTGGAATATGTGGTACAAAATGAAGATATTGGTTCCCTAAATAAAGTAAAGAGATTGGAATTGCTTCAAAAATCAAATAATATAAATTATAGATCCAAATCTTTATTTCCTTCATTTCCTTCGCCGAAATGGGACCACAAAAACGACTCCAATACTCCAATAATGTATCAAGCATTGAATATGTTATTTAGTTTTTTATAAGTCTCCAGTACTGTTTATGGACAATATATAGAGAGTTGAATTGTTGCAGCAAATCATTGGATTTTTGATATTTACTGGCTATCACACTGTTCCACAATATGAAAACTCTTGGAGTCAGCAGCCAGATCTAGGTGTTTAAATTGCATCAATAATAATGACTTAGAAAAAAATGAGCGCTTTGCCAAATAAGGCCTTTATTGGATATAGATTGAATAAAAAGTTCATTCAGTTTGCAATTTTAAATGAGAATTTGTCAATTGACGAAAAAATGGTACCATACTTTGGATGAGATTCGAGCAAAATGTATATCAGACATAAGCTCATTAGTTTCGGCTTCAAGCTGTAGGCTCTGACTTATAGCAGAGAAATTAGCCTTGGAGCTCACGTGGTATCTAGTTTACTTGAAAATGTGCAGCATCCAGAACGGAATTTTGTATATTTTAAGAATTTATTCACTTCCTTCTACCTAATGTGCCTGCTGTCTGAAATAAATTTTATGCAACCGGAAGTAGAGGAGACAAGACCAAAATGAACCAACCCCAGACAAAATTTTTGGCCGGAAAATGAACTTAAAACGGCAGACAGGTAGTCTCTTTATTGGAATAGAAATGAAATTATTTTGGCCCAATTTTGGCAGGGCAGGGCGGGAATTGTACCAAAACCAGCCAGTTGACTGCCTGTACATAACAGCAGACTGGCTAACAGAGGCTCAAAAATGTATAAGAGAGCCTGCAAGTGGCGTTCAGTGAAAGTAACTTGGCAGGGAATGTACAGAGCAGAATACAAGAAGGTTGTGGCAGGCAATTGGATGGGGCATTAACATGGCATTGAATGCAAAATATTGGTTTCTTTTATATATTTTATACATTTTAGGTTATTTTATAGTATTGAGCTTTTTTTATTCAACTAACAGTATTTGGTCCTTGGGTTTGTCCATTTTTTCGATTCACCTAAATTTTGAACGGCTTTGATGTTGTGTCATACAATTTTGAGTGAGATTTTTCAAACGTAATTTTCTAAGTTTTTTTTTTTTTAAAAAGTTTATCTTTAGTATATCAGGTATAAGCAAACCCAAACAAAGAAGGGAATCCACTCCTGTGGGTATAATAGCAATGCCACTAACAATACCAGAGACTACGTGTGCGAACAGTTTTATTGAAAAGAATGGTGAGTTTTAAAATTATTGCTCTATAGAAACATAGTAAAACACGCAAAAATTAAGCAGATTTCCTAAACGAAATTTAACAGAGAAATGTTTGTATCGTATAATCAGTTAAAGTTTCTAATTAAGATGATGAATTCGCTGGCCACTCATTTGTGCATCGGACGAGGATAGTGAAGATACGATTGCTGGAAAAGATCGATTAGTTCTAGGATCTCCGGTATCAACATCTGAAGTCTTCACCTCAATTCTAGCATACGTTTTACGTCACAAACTAAGCAGTTCTGCATTAAGTAGAGTGTTGGAATTGATTGATTCCATCCATCTATATGCCCTAAAACGCCCATCTCCACTTATGTCTTTAAAAACATTTCATAAAAATAAATTCTGCTATTGAGTGTACGGCGCACTGCAACAACTGTTACAGACCAGTAAAAGGAAATGCGAGGAATATAATAGCAAAGGTGAATTCGGATACCTGCTCACCTTTTCAATAGGGCCACTGCTGCAAGCAATTATTTCTCGCCCAGATGTCTGCAAACAATTGCTCACCATTTTAGCAGAAAAAAGAAAATGTTGAAAGGCTAGAAGACATTTACGATTGCGAACTGTATCGCAATCAATGCGAAAATAGATTCATGAATGACCCCAGGACTTTATCATTTATGTGGTATTTTGACGGAGCAGCACTCTATTTAACTTATACTTTTAATTAGATTTTTATGTAGTAATTAACAAATGCACTAAAAATCATTCAAAACCGATGGTCGTATCAAGTATTGAAGTCACTCTTGTACACCAGCATATCAGATCTTCTGAAATACAGTAAATTTCGCCACAATATATCAAAAAAAGAATTTTGCATTACATGTAAATGATATTTCTTATGTTTTGTGTTCCACCAAATATGATTCTTAGTGTTCCACTAACTATGGTTGAAAACGAATAAAGCACATTTACCTTTATGCATTTTTAAATAACGTTTATTTATGCAAACTTTCGCCAAAAAAATATTAATTGTAGCTGTCAAGTTTACATGTAACATGGGAAAAGGTTTTCAAAAATTTCAAGTTAGAGCTCAGAAAAGTTAAACAGAATAAAAGCGTCTTCCAGTATAAGACGAGATAATTCTGTTGTCTAGAAAGCAAAACATTTTTAAGCTGCGAGACCATTTCAATTGGATGCCAATACAATGCTTGTTTTTAATAGAGTTCATGTGCCTGCCAGTATAGGGCGAAAGCATTCTGTTCTGTAGTAAACAAAAGTTTTAAGCCTGCCCAAATATTTCAGTTCAATGCCAAAATAATGATTTTATTCAACAGAGTTCATATGCCTGCCGTTATAGTGCGTAGGAAGGCTGCTGCTGAAAAAACAAAAATGTTTGAGCTGCTTGAACATTTCAATTGCCGTCCAATACAATGTCGAATTTCGTCACACTGCCTTCTACTGACTTTTCCATGCCTTCATGCTGCTACTTTCTGGCAGCCTTTTTTGATAAAAAGTAAACTGGCCGCCACCACATTTCAACATACTGCCAGAACTGTGCTCATTTGCCACAATTATGCTGATATAATGCCATTTCCCTGTCGAATATTTTGTCTGGGGAAAGTGAATAAAATACTTTTTATTTACCCATGTCATTCTCATACGTGCATACATTTTCCGCCGATGGTGATTATAATCTTAGAAACTTAGAACACCACTGACTCCAAATCTTGGAATTTTCTTAATTAGCATCAAAATGGGTTCGAAATAAATTTTTATGCAAATCGGTGAACAGGATCTTGGTGCGGCGAAAAATGGGTTAATGCAAACAGTTTTAATGCAAAAAAATTAATGCAAACAATTTAATATTGAAAACAAATATTTCGAAACGTAATTTAAAAATATTGTTATTAAATAAAAAACAAATAAATTAAACCGCCATTTTTCGATGCAATTTTTTTAACGTTTTCGAGTTTTCGAAGTCAGATTCGCGATCTGCGACCCCTGGGACCCCCCGCATAACAAATTTTTTAACTTCATTTGATGAAGTTTGCTTTTTATTGCGGCTTGAAATGCTTTAAATATCCAAATAATGCATTCGTTTTTATTTCATCGTATGTTCAATATTTGTAAGACTAATTCAAAAATATTTTCAATCAATCAAATGTTAAATCGGGGTCTCAGTTGTCTGGCAATAATTTTCAATGATTATTCTACTGCACATAATTTTTTAATTCAATCTCTGATAGCAACGTAAATTTTGTTACTGAAAGGAAATAATAAGAGAGAATTATACAAAAAACAGATATGAGTTTATAGTTGAAAACTAAACACGCTTGTTTAAAATTTTGTTTTGTAGAAGAGCTAGTGAGCTAAATTTTTATATTAAAATTTTTTGTTTCCAAAAACAAAAATAACTCTGTTTTTAAATCTACGGCCACAGCCCAACAACAACAGCTTAATCTTAAACAAGGCTGGCAACAACTTTATAAATAAAAAAGTTCATAGCAAAAAAGGTTTTTGAATAATTAATGATTTCATACTTGTATTACTATTATATTTTTAATAATACTAAATAAATTAATGTTTTTTCGAATTATATTTGAACTTAATGCCAAATAAGTTCATGAAGCAAATAGGTTGCCACAACCAGAAGTTCTTTGAAGAAAAAACAAAGGTTTTTATGCCTGAGCAAATCAGTAAAGGTTCAAAATTGCGATTTGAGTATGCCAAACAAAACAGTGCATTTTAATGGTAATTTGAGAAAATGCGTGATCTCACGATATCTCTCAAAACTTCAAGATTTTGAAAGATAGACACATGTTATTTTGATAAATATGCAACGGTTTTGTTGTCAAAATACATGCATATGCATATGAACTAACTTAGTTTACACTTTGTATAATATAATGATCAAATAAAAAAAAAAAATGTAAACTAGGCTGTCTTCAAAACTTTAAACAACAAAGTAAAGCCTTTGAAATATTGCTCGAAAAGTAACTTAATGTAAGGGTAAATCATAACCAGTTGTAGTTGGCTCTCATTTACTGCGCATACAAAATTTCATGCCTTTTTTGTCACAAAAAATATGACCAAAATATGCTAATATTATTAAAAATGAAAATATCTTACAAGAGTGTGCGTGCATAGAAATCGCAATGTTAAATTATAACCAAGCACATACACACACATATAAGCATGCTTGTGTGTTTTTAGATATATTCGTTTATGACAAGCTGTTCAAGGGTAATATCACAAGCTTTTGGTTTATTTTAAACATAATCATGGGATTGCGCCTAAAAGTGTGCTACGCAAGTAACGCGACTAAATTTCTAAACATAGTTGTTGCCATAAAAAAATTGACGTACATATGTAGTCAAGATAATTACCAGATAGACAGACTTTCACTAGAAAAATTTAGATACCTTCGCGTTGAAGCTTGATGATTGATAACTTATGCGGAAAAAGAACTTAAAATAATGCTTTGCAGTGCTGCTTAATTGAATTTTACTGCTGAACCTACAACAGTATTTTAGAAATTATTTCATATATACATTAATATGTGTGTGTTTAAAGGAACTGATTCTAATGTTACTCATACGTCACGGTGTACAAAATGTGTTTTGTAAACATTTCAGGCAATTGAAAAGAGCATGCTAGAAAAAATGCAAGCTATTACTGGCTCATAACAAAAACAACAAAGGATTCTTAACAAAAAAAAAAAAAAAAAAAACAAAACAAAGGAAATAGCATGTTAAACAGTTTATTCATGTTAGTCATACATAATGTTACCAACTATACTGACTTTGTAAGTATCATATTTATTTTCAGCTTCACATACTTACTAAAATTCCATGCTTATAAGTATACTTACTTTTAAGATTTATACTTATTCATGCTTACTTTTCAGCTCTGGTTGAACTCTTGCTTGTAAAACCATAAAAAGTTTGGAAATTGGAGTCAACAGCGTTAAAAATACAGACACTGGTAAATTTGTAAAAAATTATATTGAATACAGCTGTATCGAATTTTACAAATTTTTAAAGACAAGACTTGACATATTTAACAACATTTTCAGCCAAGACAAATTCCAAGCAAACGATTCCAAGCAAAAAGAAAACAAACCAGTTAATATAGCACGTCTATTCAGTGACAGTGAGGGCGAATAATGATAACTTTGCTTTGATCTCTGTATACATTTTAGGCTGGGTCGACAGGGGCCTGGGCGATAGGGGCCGTAGGGGTGCAATTTACCCTACCACATCTTCAATTTTGTGAATTTTTTCTTTAGGAATTTTTTTCCAAAAATGTTTGTATGTAAACATTTAGAACAGATAGAGCAGTACTATAGAAAAATACAATAAATTCAAGGTTTTTGACCATCAAGGCTGAATCACAAAAGCTATCCACCTTATATTCACATGTGTTTGTGTGGTCCTCCGCTGTGGTCGATTTTTATCGGTTTATAAATACATTTTTTTTTTAAAAATCGACCACAGCGCCACCTAGGGGGATCTAAAAAACAAAAAATGATAAATTTTTGTATTAAAACGTATCAATGTGAGACCGGTTTTAAGTTGAATCTGGCATCAGTTTTATACAAAAATTTTTGGAAAAAAAATTCCTAAAGAAAAAGTTTACAAAATTGAAGATGTGATAGGGTAAAGTGCAAATTTTCATGCCCGATCCGAAAATCTCATTTGAATCTGATTTTTTTTATTTTATTTTTATTTCACTACTTTAAGTACGTATTACTTTTAGCTTTTTTTTTGTTTGTTTTTAAACTATTTTATACATATGAAATATACCCACCGGACCATATGCGAATGTTTTGCGTAAAGTGATAGGTTTGAGTACGTTTTCGGAAAGAAATTTTTTTTTGTAAATTTTTGTTTTTTTTTTTAATTTGTGGGATCAATGTTCTTGCTAGAGAAGATTAAATTCGTGAAAATTTATTCCATAACAAAATGTTAATTATTAAAAAGTGTATTTCTATAGTTCGTTTTTAACGCATTTTCGAAAAAAAGGTTCGTTTTTGAGAGACAATTCAGTTCGGCGAATGAATTAAAGTTAAAAATTGTTAATGTATGAGTACCGAAAAATAACTTTTCAATAGCTTTTTTCAACTCGTTTCCAAACAAAAAAATTGACAGTTGATGATTCTTTTATTAACTCACTACTGAAGAAAAAAAGGTTCGCTTTTGAGAGGCATTTTAGTCCGACGAATGAGTCCAAAAGGGTTAATTTATAAGTATCGGAAATGAATTTTATTACCCGAAAAAGTTCATAAACGAATGAAAAAAAAGATAGTTTTGGTGCACTGGGTATATGAACTGCAAATATATAAAATTAATTTTTTTTTATCTGAAGAATTTTTGTTTTAGTTAGATTGCCTACACAAAACTTTTCGAGAAGAACAAAAAGAGGGCGTGAAAACACTTACGGAATATTGCGGGTTCTATTGGTGCTTATATTAGTAAATAATATCAAGAAAATATTAATTTTTTTTTCTAAGGTGATATACTTACTTATACTTATTTTTAAAAATTATACTTACTTTTCAGTGTTCTAAGTAGCAAATATACTTATTTTTTAATAACATGAGTTGATAGCATTAGTCAAACACAGTTGTGTTTACAACGAGTCTAATAACAGAAGTTATCTGTTTTACCCAGTTGCTGTTTTCTACAACATGAGCTTAGTAAGCTTTTAAAGCTTCCCACTTAACATAGCAAATTAACAAAGCAACTTCTTTACAATTCCATCTTTGCTGCGAACACATCAATGCTTTATCAAGGTGCTGCGAAGCATAAAACTAAAACTTTAACAGTAGCATACAAATTAGTTGTTTACCTAAAAAATACGCAAGTTTTAGCAAATTTATTCAAATAAACAGCAAAACAGTTACGAATATGATGGCTCAATTTTTGTGCTAAGCTTGAAAACAAACAAAAATATTAAAAACAAATTAGCAAAAGAAATAGTTATATTTCTAAGTTTTTGCGCGCTGTTTGAAAACATTTTGTGAAACGTAAAAAAAAAATATTTTTGTTAGAGAACAAATTCATTTCTGGTACGTAATTAAACAATGTACTTTAATAAGTATACAAAAACAGAATTGCATACATTTTTATTCTAAAGAATTTTACGCCCAGAAATGTTCTTAAAATTACTAAAATTTATTGCAACTACTTCAGACAACATTGTTTGCAGTACTGTTGGTAGGCAATAGAAAAAAAGAGCCACTGTCAGCAACACTGTTTGACACAATTTCGTGGTCGACTGATAAGATTAGATAAAGCATGAAAAAACTTGTATCTTTTTTGTTGCTATCGGCAGCATTAACTGAATTTCAAGGAATTTAGCGGTACAACTAATGTTATTGTTGTTGTGTTGTTGTTTTAAAGTATGTGCACTGTTTTAAGACACAACAACAACAACTACCAACTCTATTTAAATAGTTTTTAGCAGTTTTGCTCTTAGTTTGCTTAAGAAATTGTTTTGAGATGATTTCATTTGCTGCTTCTGACGCTTAAACGATGCTTTGGTGAAACGGTTTTTCTAGTTGCTATTAGTATCTTTTTAAAATTCATAGCTTTTGCTAGATACATGCACAATAGTGAACACAAATAGAAACATTTCCTTGTTTTATCAAGTGTTTAAGATAATTGTTTTAAAATTTATTGAAAGCTGCAAACTTAACCATAAAAGGTTATTATAAAAATAAAAGCAAATTGTAAATTTTTGAAAAAATATAATTTAAAATAGAAAAAATGTATAAAAAATTTTTCAAAAAGTGTTTAGTTTTTTTAACTATGCTTATTTCTGGCATACATTTTTAAAATAAACATCTTTATTTACAATATGTTTAAAATTTGTACTCACTTTAATTAGTCAAAATCTTGAATCGGGGCTTTAAGGTTAAAAGTAAAGTCTTAAAGTGTATCTTAAGTATTCTGTACACACAAGCCCAGCAAAAAAAGTGCTTCCGAAAGAAGCATAATTGAAAGGGAAAGTCTTGAATTCCATCCCTTCCACTTGCATACCCAGAAGGCATTCTTTTAACATATGCATGTCATTGGAAGGAATGCTTTCCTTAATCTTCTTTAAAAGTGCTTTCAGAACTTTTTCAATGGAAGATTTCTGTGAACCCTTCAATGAAAGGATTCCAGTAGGTGTTTTCCAGAAGAACTTTAAGAAGTCATTCCGTGGAATGGAATGGTTTTTGTGATTTGGGGGTTAAAAAACTCCCTGGGAAAATATCCCTTTTCCCAACATTCTCGCGATTTTGGTGTTGGAAATGAGAAGTGTTTGGATTTTGTTGGGGGTTTGAAAAAATTTCACGTAAATATCCCTTTTCCTGATTACCAAAACGTATTGGTGTCGGAAGTAGTAAGTGAGTTTAAAAAATCCAATGGAAAATATCTAAAACATATATTATAATTATATATAATTTTTTTACTTTAATTGAATTTAAATGCCATTTGGATGTCTTCTAAAAGTAGGTTATATGAATGCCTCTTGAAAGAACTTCTTTATAACGCTAAGTGAAGCACAGTTTGATTTGTAGAATGTCTTCTGGAAGCAGTGTCCCTAAAAATGCATGTCACATTTGCATCAAAAATTTTGCTGCGAGGGAGTCCAATCCCGGAAGGTTTTCTTGATCCCAGGATTAGTTCGGGATTGAAAACTTTTAGAAGTAGATAATTCAAAACGGTTTTAATACAATTTTGTAGTATGTATTACTTGAAACTGAAAAATGTATATTAACTCATTTATAAAGCAACAAAAACAAAACACATTAAGGGTATTCACAATTGCGTTCTTTTCAGTGTAGTTGAAAAATCCCATGGTATTGATACCACACTTTACCGAGCGGTTTGTATATTTTTTGTTGTTTTACATGAAATCTCTAAAAACCAAAAGTGTGGTAATTTTAAGTAGGTCAATGATATGTTTAACGAACCTATTTTTTAAAGTTCCATTAACAATTGATCGGTTGCCAGTTATTTTCTAATTACAAAAATGGAAGAAGCTCAAAATGCAAGCTAAACTTTTTTATGCCATATATTAATAAAATATATCGAGAGCTTATATTCAATATGGCCTATCTACATTTTCCACGAAAATTCGTTTCATCTGTCAGCTATGAGATACATTTCAATACAAAAAAAAAAAAACCAGTTTATCAGAGTTTTCACCCTTGAATGGTTGACTTGTCTACAATACAGTTTTTTTGTTTGTCGGAAATATTCAAAAAAATTGTAAACAAATTTGCATTAGACTACAATGGCAGGGCAGCATAGTGAAGGAAATACATTGAAAAGCATAGGAATAGATGCTTTATGCATAATCAGCGGAAAAAGATATTGGAAAAATAACAGCTCATTTTATAATCGAATGACTCTATCTTAGAATATTAATGAGTTTTAATGCAGATTCAGACGATAACTCGACAATGGGAGAATTAAGTTAAGTTATGGCTCTTAGCCTCATAAAAGGAAAAAATGCAACAAAACGCATGAGGGGTGAACACAACCTTGGGTTTTTCCAAAAAAATTTGGAACCATTGTCAAGAAGTGACATTTATATACTATTTTTATGATATGAAAAACTTTAAGCAATTCAATGAATAGACCATTATAATTCTTCACTGTTATTTTGATATCTTTCTCTTGTTTTTGTTAATATTGTTACACACAAACTGTTTTTAAAGTTTTAATAAAATCGTCCATGAACTCACAGAGGTCTTAATTTTTATATTGAATAAAAAGACTTATCTACTGATTTGAGCAAAGAAAAAAAAATATCTGAAATAAAGAACAACCTGTCTACACTTAAACGAATAGTATGAGGTTTCATAAAATATTTTGTTTTTTCTGATAGAAGCTTGTTATCCTTTTAATACTGATATACTGTTACTTTGATTGATGAATATTTGCACACTGAAAGACAAACGGTTTTTTAGCCCTCCAGTAAAAAGTTTTTGTTTGTAGATAGGTCATATTGAATAGAAGATCTCTATATAAAATTGGATAATTATTTTATTTGTATGATAACAAAAAGCTATAGTGGAAGGTTCCCAACCACTTCTCAGCTATGGCAAAAAGCCACAAAACCACGATACTATACAATTGTGAATACCCTTATGGTTGATAAACAAAAAGAAAACTTAAATTATGTTAATGACTAGCAAATTGTATTAATTTAAAGAACAAAAAATTAAAAAAAATATTACATAGAGAAAAGTTTATTTCATTAACAGGTATTATTATATAAATGTTAAACATTTTTTTTAGACACTGTCTTCTTGTTTTTTTGTGTTTAAGGCAAATCAAGGTTGGAAAAGACTTTTCAAAAATAAATATTTTGTTTTAAATATTTTTGAAGTAAAACATATAGCTGATCGAAGCGTCTTATTTTTCATTAGAGATTTTCGTTCGGATATTATGTCATACATAACCCGCTGATGAGAAGCACCGTTCTGATGCTATGCTGGTTGGAGAAATAGCTGTACTATAATCTTATACTACATTCATACTACGGCATAAATTACTTTATTTGCCATAAATTACTTCACTTAAATCAACTGCGTTCAAACTAGCTGTTCGTAATTTGTTTTGACAGTTCGTTAGCAACTCATATATTTGCTTATTTTGTGGCAAAAGTAAGTAAAACAAAGAAAGTAAATATGCAATTGCAAGGCATTAAAGTGAATTTAAACATTTTTTGTTTTATTTAGCATGTCCGACCAGGAAAAAGTGATGTTTCCACTTTTTTCAATTTTTATATATATATATACTGTCCCACTATGTACTTAAAATTAAAAAAAAACAAATAAAACATTCCATAGTTGCTTTTTAAATTTCAAAATTCTATACTGTAACATGTTGGTTATCTTATTGCCTTTCCAACGAGCTGCTTTTGCCTTCTTAGCAGTTCAAGGTTTCTAATACCGAATTCAGATATAACTTCGAGCGTTTGTTTAAGCTCACATCCTGCACGTACTCTTTAAATTTTCCCGGTTGTGACAACTCAATAGCCGTTGATGCAGAACGATACACTTGTGTTAGTCCCAGCTGGCCAGCATCAAAGACACCTCCTAGCTGAGGCCACAATGACGAAAATTCTTCAACATTCAGACTACTTGGTTCGCTGAACGATTTGCGCTAGCCAGAGCTAATGGATGCTCATAGCACAGCTGGTGAATGAATTGGAATTTGGGTATACGAGTTATGTGAACTTTCGATAACTATCGTTCTGGATCCCGGCAGCAAACGTTTCAAAAATGCATCGTTTATATGCTCAGCTTTACCATAGCAACGAAGAGCAGCCAAGTCTTTCACGCAAATTGCCACTGGTTTATGACAGTCTTGTCCTTTGATTTCATACAACTTTTGTATGGCCTTCTCATTGTTGGCATTGCAGGCTAGACCATAAACAGTGTCGGTTGGTAGAGCTATAACTTCGGCCGACTGCAATCAACTTCGTGCTTGATTACAGCATTTGTAAAATGTGGTCATAGGTTAATCAGCAGAGCGAGCATCTGCATAAAATAAGCTTGTTTGTGAGCACAAGCTGGACAATCAGCATCAGTTGAATCTACGTTCTTCCAAGCAGCTGCACCGCCCATAACATGATCCACTTCCTATAACATTGCAGGAATAATAATAATATTTCGTCTCAAATACTTGGAGCACTACTCACCTTTAGCCGTGGAAAGGTACGTGTTGAAATGTTTTAATTGATGTTGCAAATGTAAGGACATGTATTGCATGAAAAGCGATGACCTGTAGTATCTTCCTCTACCATTAAAATATTACCGCAAGTCGGATAGAACAACAAAATATTTTTGTGAACTTAAGGCTCAGTTATAATAGACGTAATGTAAAGTAACGTAATGTTGTCAACTGTCATCGTGACGGGACGTAATGTAAGAAAACGTTGTAGCAATTATAATAGGCAGTAGCCAGGCAGTTGTTTGTCGTAAATAATTACACGTTCCTGTAAAAATACAATTAAATCTTCAACATCCATAGCTGTGGATACATAAAACTATCACATTAATAACGAAAACTCAACAAAAAGCGTAGCTCAACAATATAAAATAGCGCAATAATCGAATCTAACCTCAATGTTTAGTTGTTCTTTGAACAGACGTAATGTAAAGTAACGTAGAAATCGAAATCCAACGGATCTTTACGTCCCGTTACATAATGTTACTTCTATTATAATCACTTGTATAAGAAAAGTATTGATTGAAACAGTAAGTGACAGAACACACTGCTGCAGTGACATTTCACTACATTACGTTACGTCTATTATAACTGGGCCTTTAGAGTTATGGTTATTTACAAAAATGACAGCTTGTGATGCGATTTCTTCGATTATTTATCGAAAAAACTAGTGCTGACACCGATTGCATCTTAATTTAAATGGTAATTTATGATAATTTATGGTAATTTAATTACTTAATTTCGAAGTAATTTCATTGACAGTTTTTCCACGGCGAAAATACTTAATTTGGTCATGATTTATGCATAAATTAAGAATGAGCCGTAAATTACGACAGTGGGAACATGGTATTAAGCAATTTGTAAGTTTCGATCACGATTGCCTCACCGCAAAACAAAATAATTTCCTAAGTCAGAATATCTGACCATTTTTAAATACATAGCTGACTGCTTGATGTTGCAAATTTTTCTAAGACTTTGCAAAGTCTTTGGTCCAGTGAATCACACTCATCGTCCTGACAATCTTTTTCAGCCCCAATAAAAGGTTATTCTAATTCTTTATTCATATCAACTTAACTTGAAATGGTTGCATTTACATGAATATTTGTGATAGAACATTTTTATTTAAAATCCCGGGATCCTGGAAAAAACCCGGAATTTAAAGGGACTTATGTCGTCCGGATTTCGGGATCCCGGGATTGACTTCCCTAGTACACATGTATCTTCGGTTAGCTTACCTGCATTATTACACTTGGCTAATTTTTTTTTCGTGAATTTGTTGTTTTCAATTATTTTGAAAGTTTTTGAAGTTAAAACTCTTTAGCACCGTTGTAATTTGAAACGAAAAGCGACAAACATTTTTATCTATAGAATTTAGCATGCACACAAACCAATTTCAAAGACATTTTTGAACGCTGCAGTAGCTGTGTCAAAATGTATCGAGTAATGCAGCTACTATCTGTGTAAAGGGGTAAAAACGATAGAAAATATTCTTACGAAACATGAAATTTTTTTAAACAGTACTGAAAAATTATTTACTTTGTTATGGACATGAGCTTTTTAAACAATTTTTACTCTTTAGCAATAAATAAAGTTTGAATAAGAAAACGCCCATATTATAAATTCTTTACGCCTTACAATAGACCATCCCATACAAGTTAGACAGAAAAAATTTTTTTCAACGATACAGAAAGTGGGGGTTTATTGACCCCCTAGAGAGTTATGGGCTAATTTTGTGTTTTTCGGAAGTCCATTAAAAATTCTCTTGCAAGTAAACTTTTTTTAATGAAGCTTTCTGCAAAGGCGTTTTAAAGAGATAACTTTATTATCTTTTTAATGGTATACAATGGCAGAGATTTGAGTTAGAAATAAAAGTCTTTTGTGTTCAAACCAACCAAATTTTGGTTGGAATAAAAAAAAAATTGCTTCATCAACCTGTATTTTTTATTAAAAATTATGGGAATGTAGAGCACATCATTAAAAAATCTGACTCTTTTAGGAATTAAGATCTTCATATTTGTCCTTAAATGCTT
This sequence comes from Dichetophora obliterata, assembly GCA_963920525.1. NCBI lineage: Eukaryota > Metazoa > Arthropoda > Insecta > Diptera > Sciomyzidae > Dichetophora > Dichetophora obliterata. The sequence goes on along the minus strand of OY986438.1, from coordinate 147,513,571 downwards.
TTTAGTTTGGTTCTGTTGTTTTCACTTTTCATAAAGATGCTATTTTTTTAAATATACCTTTTTGAGATATTTGTTAATTTCAACGTTTTATTTCCTCTTATGACTTCAACGCTTTTGGTAGTAGAAACTGGAGGAGAATTCTTATTGTTAAGCAAAATTGATTTTTTTATTCTTTTTGGAATGATTTTGATTTACTGTTTATTTAAACGGTTTTTTATGTACAGTGGCTCACAACGAAAGTCGGGCAGGCATTTTTTAGCACTTTCGCATTGATTTCAGAAATGAAAATGTATGAAGAATATTGCAATATATATTTTTTCCAAAACGTTATTTTTTGGTGAACAAAATTAAACAGAAACATAATTAAAAAATTATGGGCGTTTTCTTATTCAAACTTTATTTATTAGAACATAACGGTGAAACAAATTTAAATCGAAACAAACCTATAAAAACGAGCTCACATTGAAAGTCGGGCAAGTAAAGAATAAATGCAAATTGTGGTCCTTAAACCATTATTCATGCTTACAACTTTTTACTACTGTTGGAATAACTTCAGTCAAACACCAAATTTTAAAAAAATAAACATTTCTCGAAAAGTGAATCAATCAACACTGGCAGAAAGGCAGATCATGATAGATTATTTGAATTAAGATTGTGAGCTTTAGATCAAGTGAGTTTTCAAGAAGGCAACAACAACAACAACAACTCTGTATAGAGTCAATCACTTAGCTGACTAGACAGTCTGTTTCGGAAATCGCTACATATTCCTCTTCAGTAGTCTTTGAGTGATTAAGCTGTGATCAACTCACTGTTTAAACTAGCATATGAATGTGCAAATCCTCTAATTCATTCTTATGAATTGTATGGCTGCTAATCATATGACACTTCAAAGCAGTAGGCCATTTTTATTTTTATTTATTTATTTTATTTATTTAAAAATATTGTTGGCATTTAAGACTTGAGTCTTTTGCACGCCGCATTTTTAGAATCAATAACAACAATATAATACTTATATACTAAACTATTTAAAATTTTATAACTAAGATTATTATCATTAATGACAGAAATTCTCAACTCATAAAATGATACCAATAATTTTTTTTTATTAGAGAAAATGTTAACATTCAAGAATTAATTATCATGTGCATGTCACAGTAAAAAAGATATTTAAAACTATTGAAAATATTTTTAAAAGATGTGACATTATTATAAATTGACTAATCAAATGATCGACCTGCGGTGAAAATGCTAGAGGTAGAATAAGAGGTTGTGTTAGAGCTTAGACTAAAAATTAAGTTATGTGAAGTTAAGAAAAATATTTGAGTATCAATTGCTTAAAGGCTAATCTATTGGAGACTAATTTTATATGGTTGGGCAGTGAGTTCCACAGCCTTATTGCGCTAACGAAAAACAGTCTACTTGAGGCTGTATAATTAAAGCGCGGTATTAAGAGATTCAGATTTCTACTTGATCTGCAGAACTGAAGTCTTGCAAAAAGATATCGTGGACATTGCGAGTATATTATTTTATGCAAGAAAATGCAGTTCCTTGCTTCGAAAAGATTGTTCAGACTACGGCCAAGTAATCGAATGGAAAATGAGGAGACATGGTCATGCATCTGCAGACCATAGACAAAGCGAGTAGCATTATTCAAGGCAACTAACAGTTTATGTGAGGATTTTGAGTCCAGTTTGCTATACACGACTTCTGAGTATGTAATTATTGGCATTAAGATCTGCAGGACAAGCTTACGTTTTGTTTCGGTGGGAACAAACGGTGCAGTCATTCTTAAGTTTCTTAATACATAATAGACCTTACTTACACACATATTAATATGATCCTCGCAGGAAAGAGATGAATTCAGGATAAAACCTAGGTTTTTTACCTTTCTTACAACTTTTAACTCAGTGTTATTTAGAATAATCGGAGGAAACTCAAGATTGAAGAAAGGTGTTTTGGTAATTGGCAAGACACATGATTTCGAGGGGTTAAGTGCAAGCATATTCTCCCTAGCCCATTCCACTACTAATTTTAAATCATCATTTACTCTTGCGCACAAATCCTCAACAAGCCCTGTGGGTCTTGACATATATAACTGTAAGTCATCAGCATAAGCATGCATGGATACATTCTCACATTTCACAAAAATGTCATTGATGAACATGGCAAACAAGAGTGGTCCCAAGACTGACCCTTGAGGGACACCACAAGAGATTTGCTTATACGCAGATAAGTTGTTGCCTAGGCTGACTCTTTGGGACCTTCCATTTAAGTAACTACTTAAAAGGCGAACTGATGGCTCAGAAAATCCGAACTGCAATTCAAGTTTTTTGCATAAGATACTATGGTTTACAGTGTCGAAAGCCTTAGAGAAATCGAGAAGGCAAAGCAAGGTTAGTTCACCATTATCGAAGGGAGCTCTAATGTCATCCAAGATATTAACTATAGCTGTTGAACAACTATGACCTTTACGGAAGCCTGACTGAAAATCAGACATAAGGCCCAGAGATAGGATATGTTCACTTATTTGCTCCGCCATAAGAGCCTCACATGCTTTCGAAATCGATGACAACAAGCTGATTGGTCTGAAGTCACCAGGCTCGCGTGCATTTGCAATTTTCGCAATCGGAACAATTGTAGCCACTTTCCAGCTGGCAGGAAAGCACGAGGTAGTGATGCAATGGTTGATGATATGAGCAAGTGGACTGACTACATGGGGCAAAATAAGCTTGATGAACTTGATCGACACACCATCTTCACCAATGGAATTCGAACTGATTTTTTTTAATGCAGCGGGCAACATCTAGCTCATTTATAGCTCTAAAACTGAAATCATGCGGTAACTCAACAGGCACTATGCTATTAATGAATTCGGCATTATCATCTCGCAACGAGCTCGCAGTGAAATAATCATTCAATAGATTTGGATCAGTACGGCAGACTTCAGAGCCTTTATTGCAGATACCAATACTTTTTAGATTTTTCCATAACTGTTTAGAAGATAGATTTGGGCTTAGTTTAGATAAATAATATTGTTTTTTGGATACTCTAACTGCCAAGGTAGCTTCATTCCTTGCTTGCCTAAATCTTTCCCAATTGGCCTCAATTGGATATCGTTTCCACTTGTTGTAGGCTTTGTAACGTTTTTTTATGATCAACTTAACACGCGTGGTTAGCCAGGGGCAGGTTGTGTTGGTGACCTGTCGTGTACACAGGGGAACATTGGATTCAAAAAGATTTAAGATATTATCAACAAAAAATTTTAGCTTGTCATCAACTGAGCTAAGGAACCAACAATCAGTCCAGTTTATATCAGATAAATCCCCATAAAGTTTGCCAATATCAACAGATTTAAAGTTGCGATATGTGAAGCAAGTTTCAGAAGCAATAGGTGCAAGATTAATGTTAAATGTGCAGAAAATTAGGTCATGGTCTGAAACAAATGATATCTGGTTAAAAAGGAGTACAGACGATACATCAGATGTTACGAAGACATCAAGTAAACTGGGGCAGGCATTGTTGGAAAACCTTGTTGGCAACGTTGTGTTAACTAAACTTAGTCCAACTTCGGCTAGGCAATCCAAAAAATCAGTGCTAAGATTATCATTAGCCAGAATATTTATATTGAAATCACCACAAAGGATATAATGATCAAAATCAATAGCACATCTAGATATATCATCAAACAGGGGTTTAAGGCTACAGCTGCGGTTCGGGTTATACACACAAGAGAGAAACACTTGGGTCCTATTGTCGAATATTTTAATATTTAAGTATTCAACATCGGTGCCACATGATTTCCCTAGCACTGAAACATTTAAATTTTCCCTGCAGAAAATTGCTACTCCTCCACCTTTTTTATGAGACCTATCATTACGGTATAATTTAAAATGATGCATGTTCATAAACGAGTTATCAACATCCTCATGAAACCAGGTTTTTGAAACACATATGACGTCAACGGGAGAATTTTCAAAAATATACTTCACGTAATCCATTTTATCATCATTTAGACTTCTTGCGTTGAAGTGAACAACCTTGAGTCCAGATTTCTGCTTGCACAGAACCTCAATCATAGTTTTACTATTTTCGTTAGCGCTGCTGCCTGTATTATTGGCACCAATCATATACATACATAAACAACAAAACACATGCAAGCACAGTAAGCAATTGATTTAAAATAAAAAGATTAGAGAAAGTATAGATACAAATATAAACGAGATAAACATTCACAGTAAATACATATAAATCATACAATAACATAAAGTACATAAAGAATAAAAATCTGCTACTCGTCGCAGCCACCTCCAGCACCATCATTACATACGCATCTCTGCAGATCATCAAAGCTGGTGATTTTAATTTTATCTGCATCTCTCTGCATTCTAACATAAACAGAGCCGCGAAATGTAAAAGCATTGAATATGCTCTTCTTGCGCTTGAGTCCAATCGCAGCTTGAAGCAGCTTTCTTGTTTCTTCAGAGAGGCTCTCATGAAAAAAAACGTTGTTGTCAAACTCAAGTCCGGCATTACGTAGGTTGACTGCAGTTTTAGCGCGCCGGCGATAGTCGCCAAATGCCTTCAAAGCACGATTGCGGTCGAATGGCGTGTAAAATTTCACAATCGTCACAGGTACTTGAGTTTGCGACTTAGGCTTAACACGAAAGATATCTTTTAATTGAGGAGATAAGAAATCTATTGACCTGCAGATTAGGTTGAAAGTGCTCTTTAAGTTTTCTCCCTGAGAAAAAGGTACGCCAAACAAAACTGCATCAGCCGAGTAGTCGACGATACTTCCGTTGTTGTAGGTATTTGATTTTATTTCATCCGCTAGCTCGTCGCATCGAGTTCTAAGAGCACTTATTTCTCTTTCCAATGAGTGCATTTTCAAATCGTACTCCGTAAATTTAGCGCTTATATTTGCAACATCAATTTCTAGTTTACAGAACTTACATCCAAATTCAGCGGAGAGAGTGGTAAGAAGCTTTTCAGAGTGCTGCCTTAAACGATCTTCCAAAAGTTTAAGCTCACCTTTGTTGTTCGCACTGAGCCGTTCTTCCAATGCATAGAGTTGTGCGCTAAGAGAATCTGGGTTGTTTTGCTTTGGTGTTGCATCATTTTTGATGTTTGAGCGGGGAGCAAGCAGATCACGCTGTTGGCGCGTTAGCATTGGAGTGGGAGCCATGATTTTGTAGATTAAAAGAGTGCAAATAGGAGAATAGCACAGTTCACGATAATTAAGAGCACACAATAGCGGTTCAACAAAAGAACTTGTGCTTTGGTTTTATGTTTAGTTCTTAGTATTGTTTTTATTTGAGACGAGCTATGATCATCGGCACCGGCTACTCGGCACAATTATATATATGTACACAATTTTATTTTTGTTTTGGTTTTTCAACATGCACAAATATTATTGTTGTTTTTGGTTTTCTACTGTTTTTACCAAGTTATTTTAATAAACAATCAGCCCGAGAAAGTCAATTACACCACCGTTTATGCACAAACCGCACAAACTATAACAACAAATTTTTTTATGATGATTATTATTTAGATAGATAGATAGATATGATAGATTATTATTTGAAAGGAAAATCCGAGCGACAAATTTCACAATTCGCCTTAAAAAGTAAGTCAACAATGCACGATATAATCAAGCATTATATACAAGATAAGAGAATATGCAATAAAGAACGTACAGTAGCTAAAAATAAACTTAGCTCCAAAGATGATAGGTATTTTTTAAGACAAATAATAAAATACCCATTTTTATTTGCACTAAAACTAGAGGTCATGTTAAAACTCAATTTGAAAAAGAGTGTACACTCAGAAACAATTTGAAGAGTTTTGAGAAAAAATGTTTAAATTGAGGAGTAGCACGAAAAAAGCTCTGTATTAGAAAGAAAAATGTAATAGAACGCCCCAATTTCGTGCATGAGCAGATGACCAAAAACTTTCTATTCTGGAGCAAGATTAATAAATCAGAAAACATAAGGATCTTTAGCACTTTTAAACAATAAACTTTTAGTACAGGTTTTGTTTACCGATGAGAGTTTATTTAATTTATATGGTTCAGATGGAAAGCGAAAACCGAATGAAGAATTTTGCAAGAAAAATTCTCAACATACGATTAAACATGGTAGAGGATCAGTCATGGTTGGGGCTGCGTCTGATGTTGGAAGGATTCATTTTATTGAAGGTATAATGGACAAAAATATGTTCCTTGACATTCTCATGGCGCAAGTAAAAGAAAGTGCGGTTAAATAAGGAATTGCAGACAATTTTTAGTTTTACCAAGACAATGACCTGAAACATACGACGCTCTTGGTAAAGAATTGTGTACCTAATATTTGTCCAAATGTCATAAAAACAACCTCACAAGGCCCAGATTAAAATGTTATAGAACATCTATGAGATGAACTTGAACCCTGAGTGCAGTATCAGAGATGGGCAACTAAAGATCCAATCCTAAAAAAAAGTATCCTAAGTGAAGAGTGGAATCGGATTGGAGCTGAAGTTTTTAAAAATTTGGTTGCACCCATTTCAAAAAGGCTGCAGGCAGTCATATAAGAAAAAGGATTGACTACAAAATATTAAATTCTTAGTTTAAGCATTGAATTCCTTATCTGCCCGACTTTCAATGTGAGCTCGTTTTTAAAGCTTTGGTTTGATTTAATTTTGTTTTACCGTTATGTTCTAATTTTTTAACTTTATTTCTGTTAAATTTTTGTTTAATTTTTTTCACCAATAAAGAACGTTTTGAAAAAAATATTGACTCCAAGTTTCTTCTTACATTTTCATTTCTGAAACCAATGCGAAAGTACTAAAAAATGCCTGCCCGACTTTCGTTGTGAGCCACTGTATGTATCTTAATATATAAAAGGCAAGCATGCTGCTCCGTGTCCAAAATCTCTCAAACTGTTAGCCTGAAAGTATGCACATCTTAATACATAAAAGGCAAGCATTGCTGCTCCGCACACAGTATTTCTCAAATTATAATTATTTTTTGACAGGAAAGTAATTTTACAAGACACAATGTTGTCAAAAATGTTCAGCCTGAAAGTATGCACAGAAAATATATTTGATACTTATCAGAGACAATATTGAGTTTTTGCAATAGTACGTTTTTGATCTAACTACCTCTTGAAAGTTATGACGAATTTAATAAAATACTTTTGAGTCGATTTGAGTCGATTGTACAAAAAAAAAAATATAATTGTATCAGCCGAAAAACGACACTTGAGTTGCGAATATGAAGGTTACAAGGTCAGTTTGTAAAGTTGTGTATGAATATGATTGTTACCAAACTCGAATTTTAGCACTTTTACACTTGAACTAATTTTTCAACTCTGCTTCAATACGCAAAGTGTTATTTAAGGTGGTACATTTGTATTATGCAAAAATCAAGTGTATAAAAAAATCAAGCTTTAAAAAAAGAAAAAAGTGCTTTTGGCAAAAGGCTACAAAAAGAAATGTGTGTAGGACCTGTCTTAGGACAGGCTTTTATACTAGTATATGTAATAATTTATATCAACCAACAGTTATTTTGAAGGAAGGGCGTGATAGATGATGGGGAAGGGGGGGGGGGGGTTCGACTTATTAACATTAGACTAAAATACTTAATTATGGTAGATGTATTATTTATTGCATAGACAAAACTTATATATTAATACGCAAACATCAAATGTTGTAGAACACTTTTTTGATATTTTTTTTAGAATAAGAGCAATGAAACGTATATCAGTTGAAAGTGCACTATAGATGTGCCGAATTGTGTTAGATTTTGAATTTATGACCTCTGCCCCGAAATATTAACGTTGAAATTTTATATTAATTTTAGTAAGGAATCTCAGGACTAGGAAGAGATATAATCGTGAATGAGGTATCGGATGAAAGTTATAGGTGAAGAGGCTAAGACAATATAATTGGATTTTAGATTGGCGACTATCGACCTCAAATAAGAGCGTTAAAAGAGCATTTATTAAATAAAAGCTAAACTATAAGAGATGGAAGAACATGATGTAAGTAAAGTTTTAGGAATTGCTACGATGTACAAAAAATAGTTCACACATAGTCGCCATTTTTTACGAATACCCTACAATAAGCAATTTTTATGTAACATGTGTGAATATATATTTTGATGCTGAAATTTCTAACAAATAGTATATTTTTAGAAATGTCCTTTATTTTGGCATCAAAATTATTGTGCTGTCTTAAAAACTATAAATGTTCTCAATATAACGTACTTTTGAATGAAACGTTATTTCTTAAAAAAATTACGGTGCACGAAAATTATGTTAAAAAATATACGTTATTTTGTAGCAATCAAACTGTTGCGATATCTTGAAAGCTAAATATTTTCTTAGTACAACACATTTTTTAGAGGCAACTTCTCAGTAAGAGGAGAAAAAAGTATTGAATTTTAAGTTTATCTTCTTAAAAGTTGTGGAATTAGTAGTATTGTGGAATTGCTATAAATTTTTTTTTAAAAAAATCAGAATATGTAATCACTTTAGACAATGCAATCTCAATATTAGAAATCGAAAATTAAGTATTAATAAACTTTAAATAATTTTTTGGAAATTTTTTAGAAAATTAAATTGATAAACTAAACTTTTATGTTAAATGATAATTTTGATTTAAATGAGTTTTTAAAAAGTTGAGGGCAAAAAACCACAAATAGAGCTGTTTTTTTAAAATTCAATATCTTTGGAACGGATGATCAAAAAAATCCCAAAATTTAGGAGGGATATGAGTACTCAAAGATATCAAAAAATGGCCGTACTGCTCTGTTTCTGTGCAATCACTGTGTAACTGTGCTAAGGTATGCACATCCATTCAAACGGATCTCGCCCATTGAAGTACGGAGGTATGTTTTAAGAAATTTTAGGGATGAGATAAAATTTTAGAGACAGAAAAACATTTACATTAACTTCATAAATCTTAAAACCTAAATATTCACAAAATTACTTAAACGATCCACTTAAAACTTTTCCTCGGGTCAGAATTCAGAAAAATGTTAGTCAACTTTTTATAACTCATGAGCAACTTCAAACAACATTCCTCAAAAATTAAATCAGGTTTAGACTCATATCTTTAATTCGAAAGTTAATTGCTTAAAAACTCTTAACTATAAAAGAGTCACAATGAAAGGGGCAGAAAAAGTTATTTAATAAAAACTTGTTTTGTGCCGTAAATTACGAAAAGGTTGTGATGCAATGCCGCCATAAGTTGATCTAAAGAAAACGCAGAACTAACAAAAAGCTTCATTTGCATATTTGGAGTAAGCCCAACTCCAGCGGCAAAACCATGGATGCTGAAATTTAAATTGTCGAGAACCGCTCGAGGGAAAAGTAGAATTAGTTGTTGGCTGAAGTATGCTTTAAAAACTTTCTAGACGGTTCGAATTAGAAAGGACTTCTCAGTATACATGTATGCCATTCTTGTTGGCTTCACTGTTATCATCACTACCATCATCTGCAACTACTGATGTCAAGGGTAGTGAAAACAACAGTGATGGTAATTTTGAATGTATCACATGTGCCGCGGTAAATCACGGTACATTGATTTTCACTATTGTTGTTTACACGATTCTACTCATAACAAAAACTTTTACACGTAAACTCTACTTCAATATACAATTTGTTAAGTCCTGTAATGATCTTCCTGCGTCATTATTCAGATTACTTGAATTTACCATTGTTGTTTTATATGTTTTCTAAAGACAGGCATAATCTCACCATTGTATGTGAGCATCGTCCGGTGCCCGCCATATTGATACCCAGTCTAACCGGATGTAAAGTTTTCAACCAAACAAAAAAAATGTAGCTTCCAAAAAAAAATCTAAGGTTTTCTGTTCGACCTATAGTAGGAGTCACGGTCGCACGTACTGGCATGGCTAGTCTCGTCGGCGTTGGGGGTGGGGGCTTGCTAACCTACAATAGAAAACCTTCACAAAAAAATTTACGTGCATCGGAAAAAAAGGGAACTCAAAAAGGAAATGTTTTACTTGCAAACCGGAAATGTAAACTGATACTACTAATTTTCGAATCTCTTCGCCTTCAACGAATCCAACTGGTTTGGGATCTGGTGAAATGATCCCTTCTATACCCTCCCAACCATGGTTCTCGATTTGATCTTTGATTTGAAAACCCCATAAATTATAAAGATGCCGGTAGTTAGGTAATTAAAAAAATTTTACACCATCATTTTCAATTTAGAATGTTTTTATTTAGTTCGTTTTTTCTGTTTGTTAAACAATGAAATAAATTTACTAATAAAATAATTACAATAATTTTGTTTTAAAAATATATCATATATTAATATAATTTTGTTTCAAAGTATTGTCTACCCCTTTAGACTTATAATTATATTTAAGACATTAAAAAATATTATATTAAGAGAATTTAACAATAAATAACAGAGTTTGTTAAAGCAACCCTTCTTTACTTAGATTTGTAGGTATATATTAGGCTAAACAGCTGGTGAAAAATCCTCATGAAAATTAGTAGGCTAACCAACCAAAGAGCTTTAAGTTTGCGTTCTATTTGCATATTTTTGGTATATATTGAGTTTTAACATAAAAGATCTGTGTATGCCCTCTAAAAAAAAACACAACTAATTTGCACATTAGAGTACCTTTATTGGGTGCTCAGTCAAAGTAACACAGAACGAACCGGAATATTATTTTGAGCAGTTAGCACCATTAATCAATATATGGGGCATACTTACAATTGAACGCAATTAGTATAATGGTGGAACAGAATGGAATAGGGAAACACTGGTTTTGAGTGACTGGCTAAGGCCGCGTTCATAGTGGACGCTTTGGCTGAAGCTGAAGCATAAAGCTGCTTTGTCTAGCTTTTTTTGATCATAGTGAAAGCTTATTCAACGCTGCACAAAGTAGCTTATTGAGCTTATTGGTGTTCATAGTGCGCGCTTTATGCTTGCAGCTGACAAATGGCCTCAATTGCGTTTTGTGGAGTCATTGAAAGATTTTTTGTTTAGCGAGTGTGGAGAAGTGTAAAGAGAAAGGGAAAAAGAACTGTGTTGATTTTTAATGAAAACAAGAGACATTACGTTGTTAGTAGGTTTTTTAAATTTCTTTTTGCATTCCACGAAGTAGTTTGAAGTTTTATATTTCTGATTTGTATCGAAGGCAACAACAATTTTGAAACAGGATAGGAAAATAGAGGAAATAAGGGAAGGAAGCAAAGAATTTGCATGATATTTTGTTTGTAGCTTTGTTGGTAGATTTTAAGCTCGTTAAGAATGTTGCGATCACGTGAAGGCAGTGCTTTTTTTCAACGCAGACTACGATTTGTCGTTACGCTAAATGGGCAGCGAAGATAAAAAAAGGAAGCGAGAAACTTAAATGTTCTTCTTTTTTAATTAACTTTCTGAAAATAGCATAAATTATTGATTTTATTCTTATCTTAAAAGTTTTCCACTTAAATAGATTAAAAAATTTATATTAAAAAAGTTTGTTCTTCGATAAAAGCTTTTCTTTGTAATTATATGTGTATTAAAACACAAACATTTCATAAACTTTCTCGGTATTTTCATTTGCTTATTTGATTTATTTCATCCAACAACTTTTCAGTTATTAACTGATTGTGGTAATTTTTTTGACGTTTATCCCATAAAGGACGGAGCGAATAAACTTCAGTTGTCAACTGATCAATATCCATTTTGAAACTAAACTAGTCGTAAAGTAGATTCGCGATTATAACCAACGAAAGATCAAACCATTAATAAACAAAAGTTCAAAGGAACTTGAAACACACAAAGCATAACAACGGTAGAAAGTTCAGCACAAAAAGAACACAAGAACAACGAAAAATATGTAACAAACTGGATAGAATACACAAGTCACTTGTGAGAAGTGCATAAAACAGAAAATAACCACAAAACAAAACAACAAAAACGCTACAGCACGCAACAATAACGTAACATCGGTTCAAACTTCAGCAGAAAAAAATATCAAACTTCAGCAGAAAAAAATATCAAACATGTAAAACAAAATCAACGAAAATATTGTTAACAGGCAAAATTGATAAACAAGTGCCGAAATGTAATTAAAAATTAAGAACGACGCAATAAATAATAAAACTAAGCAAACAAATTGACACTTTGTGATCAAACAAGAATAAAGCACCGAAAAGCATTTTAAAAATGCTCTACAACAAAGCATAACAAACAAAATTATTTTGCTGTGAGAGTAAGCGAGATGGATATATAAGCGCTGAAAAGCATTTGAAAATAAGCTTTATGCTGTCACTATGAACACTTTGAGCTTTTTCCATATGATTATACACAAAGCGTTTTTCAGCTAAACCTCTCGGCTAAGCTAAAAGCGCTTACTATGAACGCAGCCTAAGATTTGAGAAAATAAATTTATGGGAACAAAATAAAAATTAATCACTTCAAAATTGCTTTGATGGTATTCACTTAATATGGGAACGCGGTGGAAGTGAAAAATTTTTTGTGACAAAATTGTTCGTATCATATATATGTATATGTATATGATTAGGTTTTGATTGTTTATTTTATTCTAACATTATTCTTAGCCTTCATTTGAAAATTAATTTTTAATCAAGTCTTTATAAGAATATTATTCTAGCTGTCTTAGATTGGCAATAAAGAAATTGCAAGTTACGGAAGTAACTAGAATTTTAAGCAAGCATTATTTATAATAAGAAAATAGATGGATTGTAACGTTTGTTTTACGTTGAATTCTGCATTTAGATTAACAAGATAGAATAAAGATAGGCTAAAGTACTTACAAATCATCCGAGATCTCCAGGCCTGCAGCTCGTTGATGACGTCTTTATCTATATCTTTTAATCAATCAGAATTTTTTCTCTTTTTTTTTAAGCTACTTATTAATTAGTTTAGGGTTTACTATTTATCATTTTTCTTTAAAAGCAATTTTCTTTAGTTTTTAACGACGCGACTGTCTATCTGTAGCATAAGTTCTTTACTTAGTATTTTTACGTCACTTGTATTTTATTTAAATGCAAAATTCTTGGATTTTCAACACGAGACAAGCAATCTTTAATGCCATGACACGCGGACTGACTTGTTTTGCAAAAAAATTAGGTTTACTTTTTCTTTTCTGATTTGGCGTAGTTATGTGTGTATGTGCGTAATTTAGTTTTTTTTTTAGCTTATGAGCTATATAGTTGCTCACTTACGCACTCTAGAATTTGGCCACTTAAAACTGAGTTTTAAAATAGGGGTTTTTTTTATAACTTTGAAGATGATTTGACGATGTGGGTGTATTTGCTGGGGAACAGGAGCTCAGCTAGAATGTCCTACGCTAGACTTAGTCCGAAGTTGTGTGAATTTTTGGAGCATTGTCCAAATGCGGCATAGTCCATATGCCACAAATGCAGCGCCTGATGAAATTTTTTCCGAAATCCTTTCGCGCAAGGATACGAATTCATTGTGCCACAAGGAAATTAGGCACGAGATCCCTTTAACAAAAATTAATATATTTCATCAATTGGAAAAATAAATTCAGACAACTACAATTATTTTTATATTAACTTTAATAAATTTCAATTACCTTTAAAAAAACGTCTTCTAGATTTCCAGAATCTACCTTAACCTTTTTAAGCTGGGTCAATTAGGAACCACTGTTTTAAATGAATATTTATTTTAAAGCACATTAGCGAATTGTATCACTTCTTTTAAACTGGGATTATTACTCGCAAAGGCAGAATCGAAAATGGTCGAGAAAACTTTACAATTTTATTATGAGACCTAAGCATTTGAGAGTAGGTTTGAACCTCTTGATTTTTAGAATTTTAAACTTATTTTCGAACTATTTTATAGTAAATTTCTTAATGGTAGAACAAGATAACTAGCGCTAACATTTGTCATAACCTACTTTGTAGAATTTTATTCAAACTCTTATACGGATTGTGAATGTCGTGGTATTCTTTTTTTTCACAAGGCAAGGTGACCAGTTGTTGTATATATCAATATGTAAAATAGAGCAAATAATTGATATAAGTTTATAGTATGACATCCGTTACAGTCCTTTAAGAACATATTAAAGTGATGCACTGAAATAATTATTTAAATGCGTTAGGTTTTGTTAACCTTCTGGGGGGGGGGGGTTTGAACCCCGAAAACCCTCCTTGGCTACGGCCCTGCCATAAGTCATTAAAAACTTTAAATGCATATATGAGCTTTATGCCAAAAGTAATGATATATTTTAATTTATTCAACCTCTTGTTCCTTAAATAAAACCTTATTATTTTTCGAACATATGCTTAGCCACAAACACAAACACAGCATTGCCATAAATAGTTAAAAGTTTGTTTTTCTAAAACTCTAGATACTAATAGTTTTCGTGTGGAATTGAAAATTAAAATTTTATATCAAAATTCAAGAGGGAAAAAGGGTTGCATGGTTTAGTTTTGGTTCAGTTTAAAAATTACGAAAACCCATCATTCTATTTAAAATTCCAGTCTCATTTTTTACATGCCTTAATAGTTGCTTTGGGTCTGGGCAACTTGAAAAATATATTTACTCAATTTAAATATATAACATGCTCAAATAAATTCATGAAAAAATTACTACAGCAAGCAGCAACAAAGAAACTGCTGGTTTGAAATGTTTGGGAAAAGAGAACAATGTAGTAAAATAAAGGCACACAAAATTTTTCAACCACGCACACACTCACTCACAGTAAAAAACATAAATTGTGAGCAATAAAAGCAAGTACTGCTGCATAATTTTTGGCGCCTGCCAAAAGATGTCGCTTCAGCTGGTTTGCTTACAGATGGCCATTGCTCGAAGATTGTGAAATAATTTATGTACCAAATACTAGCGCTCCTGCTTTCTCTTAGTTTTACTGTTTTGCCTGCAGCGTTTTGTGTTTCCAAAATGAGATATAAATATAAATAAAAAAAAAAATTAAAAATTAAAAAGACAGCAGTGAAAACAGGAAAAACTTAAAATTGTACTCTGGGTGCAACGGGAGCAAAAAAAAAAAAAAAAAAAAAGCAAAACCATTTGACCTTTGCCTCGAAAAGAATCGGAAAACATAAAAGGAGGACAATACGTTGGTGGCAAATAAAGTCTGTAAAAAGAGCGCAAAGTAGCAACAGATATAAAACGAATGCTCATGCATCTGTGATGAGCATGCGAGTGTGAGTGTAAGTTTGTGTAAACCACTGGCTCACCCCTACGCCTACATGTCTACAAAAACAAGCACCAGAGCAAAACCTTTGCCAATCCAACCTACGCACAGTGTGAGATTTTCTCAATCTAACGTATGGAAAATTAAAACAAAATTACAGGCAAAAACTAAATTTTTATTTTTCCTTAAAATGTAGCTAATAACAAAGTCATGTTGCAAAGCAATTTGTTGATTCGTTATGTTTAAAAGAAAAAACAAAAGACAGTGATTTTTGTAATGTTTTCAATTACAATCAGCCTTAAAAAAGCAGTTTTGCTTTAAAAGTGTTATTCAAAGTTTTTAACCCTTTAATTTGTTTTGTGATGAACAGTTTAGTGCAGGTTGGTTGATATATTTTCAAAAAACAAAAATTGCTTAATATCTCTATACAAATAGACGTTGGAAAAACAGTTCGGTACCATTTTCTCCCGTGTTTCTCAACCGATTTGGATAATTTTTCTTTCAAATGAATATGAGTCGGGAGAAGGAGTGCACAAAATGTGACCTTTGATGTGATCTATTTGTGACCTTTGACCTGAAATATGAGCGTTCAAAACAGAATTTCCTAAATAAAAGCTAAGCTCAAGACGGTGTAAGAGGAAATTTGAGACATTGCTGAGATGTACAAAAAGTATGCCAAACATTTCTCGCTATCTCTTACGGATACCCTACCATAAGCATTTTTTTTTTCTAACATGTGCGAATACATATTGGGATAGTAAAATTTCTTTGCATAAATTAATTTCCTGTAAAACTCCCGCATACCTCTATGAGAAGTTACGCTTCAGTGTTTCTACTCGAACACACAACCTTATAATACCTAAATTCAATTCCCTACATACTAAGCGACTTTTCTTCATCAACGCCATCAAACTCTGGAATTCTTTACCTTCTAGTTTAAAATCTATTGTCAGCAAGAATAAATTTAAGTCTTATGTCATGTTATACTTTTCAAACATCTAACTATCTATTACTTCTTTTTTTCTAATTATTTATTTTGTCTTCTTACTATGTTTCATCTTTGTTTTTATATTTATAAGACTGTCTTTTTATTAAAATCATAAATAATATATCTAGTATTTTAAGTTATTTTAAGTTGTCAAATTTTAAGTAGACAGTTGATTATACATATAAATTTGTTGCACTATTAAAATAATAATTATATATTAAGTATTTTATGTTATTCTAAGTATTCAATTCTATGTTAACTGTTGATTATGCATATAATTCTGTTGCACTGTTAAAAGATCTCCTGTATCTTATTGTACTAATTAATATCTAATAAATATGAAATATGAAACAGAAAATTTTGAAAAATTCCCGTTTTTTAACATCAAAAGTATGACGATATCTCGAAAACTGTAGCTTTTTTCAACACAACGTATTTTTGTATGAAAAGTCATTGGTTGAGAAAAATAACGGTAGACGAAAGCTTTTTTTTTGGTAATATTTTTCACGGATAGCATATTATAAAATTTCACGTTATTATGACATAAAAATGATTGCGATATCTCGCAAACTGTAGCTTTTCTCAGTGCAACGTATTTTTGTATGAAAAGTCGTTGGTTAGCACTGAGTGGCAAACTGATATTAGAAATAGATTCGTTTTTTAGCCTTATTCTACGCTCATCTAAGAACGAAAGCAATTTAATATCACAGCGTAGGTTGAAGGTCACAGTGAAATGGTCGAATTTCGACCACTGGCGAATTCTAGTATATATTGTATTGAAGTATTGCAACAATCTGTGGAAAATTTACACCTCTATAATGTAATCTGATTCAGGGCAAAAATACTCCTACCTGATAAAGGAATTTTTTACCTGACGAATTTGATAAGGAGAGTCAACCACATCGTATTAACCTGATTCACGTTACTTTCACCTCACAGATCTAGTTTACAAAAATATACATATGTAGAAAATAGAAAAAAGAAACATTGTGGCCTATTGCGGAAAAAACTTCTAGCTGCCAAATTTTGTTCCAATGATGCTGAATTTGTAATAAAAGGTGCTTCGGAATGAAGTAGTTGAAATGAACCTGTATTTAAATTTTCAATTCTTATTCTGTGGCATTTAGATTAAAATAAAATACCCCTGATTCATTTACTCTAGCTCTTTCTGGCGTCCACTGGGGACAAAAAGGGTTTTTTAGTCTTAATTTTGTTTCTCGTAATGCGATTGTTGAAAAATTCCAAAATTTGCATGCAAGGTAAAAACTTTGAAACCTGGCATTTGGTTGAAATAACCTGACTCAATTCGATTTAACTACAAATACTGGTTAAAATTCGTTTAAGATAACCACATTTGTCAGTTTCACAAAACCACAAACACAGGTTAAATGAACCTGAATGGCATGTGGTAATTGTAACCTTACAATTCATGTTGGCAAATTTAAACCTGAAATTTAGTTCAAATTTGGTTAAATTAACCAGTTTTTTTAGGGTGTATGTAAACAAATTTAAAAAAATGAACTTATAGTTTTATATGTAATTAGATAATAAATACATGGTTTTTTCTAGGGATATGGTACTAACGTTGGTTATAGCACCTGATTGTTAGTTAAATTGAATGATTTTATATTATTTATATATTATTTTTTGACTAGATGGCCTGGCAGACGTTGTTCTGCGCCTTTCTGTCTTTCATAAATATTGGTGAAGTTGTATGTGCCATGATGTGTAAATATGCCCGTTGAAATAATTAAAAAATATTGCATTATTTTTAATAACCTACTTAATAACTACTATTTTCCAAGCTACTGGAAAACATCGAAAGTCTTTCCAATTGTAAAAAAGAAAAAAGATGCTTCTGATCCATCTAATTATAGGCCAATAAGCCTTCTACCTAACATTGGGAAAGTATTTGAAATTCTTATTAATAAATCAATTTTATTCGTATGTGATCAAAACAACATTATACCGAAAAATCAGTTTGGGTTCAAGAAACAGCACTCAACAGCTGACGCAAAAAACAAACTTACATCCGATATATTTTGGCATTTAAACGACAAGAGCAATACAGCAGCCTGTTTAATAGATATTGAAAAAGCATTCGATACGGTTTGGATTGACGCGCTTATATACAAAATTATAAAATATGAGTTTCCCAATCACCTCATAAAAATAATTATATCAATGATAAAAGAAAAAAAATTTGTAGTAACAGATGGACACAATACGACAAACAGAATATTTGATATACCCAATGGACTGCCACAAGGCACAGTCACCGCTCCTATCCTATTCAATATATATACTTCTGAGATATTAAATAAATTAGAAATGTCCCTTGCTTTTGCTGACGATGTGGTACTATATGCACATGGCTATAAAATAGAAGATATCCAAAGAAAGTTACAAACTAAATTTAATTATTTCCAAAATTATTGTAACACGTGGAAACTTAAGATAAGCTACGCAAAATGTGAAGTGATATTATTTCGTTCCCCTCTTAGACGTGGAAATCACGATCTTCGTAAAAACTGGAAAAATTTGAAAATCGTTACTGCAAACGGCTATCAAATTCCAACAAAATTAAACGTTAGATATTTAGGGATTCATTTAGATAAATTTCTGTATTTTAACGAACATATTAAAATCATGTTAGAAAAAGCAAGATCTGCATTTATGCTTTTAAAAAAACTTTTTTACTCACAACATCTGAATTGTGATGTAAAAATAATTTGCTATAAAGCATTTATAAGACCAATTTTAACTTATGCTTGTCCAATTTGGTGGAATATAAGTCCGTCATATATGGAGAAACTTCGTCTATTTGAAAGAAAATGTCTTAGAGCATGTATGCATATGTATCGAAGTCAACATTCAAACTACACACATTATATATCAAACAAAACACTTCTAGAAGCTTCTGAAATATCAAGAATCGATAACACTATACTTGAACTGGTCAGAAATCATTTTGCAAGAGCAAAACAAGCTAAAAATAACATAATTTCTGGAGCATTTTATCCAAATCCTTTGTATTTTGAAAAATCTTAGGAGAGAGGGTTAATACCACCAGAAGCATTTCTTTATCTCGACACACTAGGTTATCTATCAGATTCATGCAACATACCAATAATTTACCACGTAAATAGAAGGGCGACTGACAAACGAATTCAACATGCTTCAATGAAAGGCTCGAACCGATTTATAGATTGGAAATATTGTAGTAATATACCTGAACGCGACAAATATAATAATGATCGATTAAATACAAATAAATACTGGTGGCTTGACTGGCAAGTAGGTAACACTCAGCCTTAACATTTTTATTTTTTATTGTTAGGAGTTTTTTATAATTAAAACAAAACCAAAATACACTTTTTAACAGTTTTTATTCCCTTTTTGCTGTTTATTTTAACATTACTACTGAAATTAAAAAAATAAAAAAAAAAAACTTGAGATTGATAAATTATTAACTTATAAAAAAATATTGTATGTACCGTTAAAGGGCATTTACATAATTGTATTTTTTTTTATAGTAAGTAGTTATCATTGTTCTACTTGTTTGTCTTATAAATTGTTAATTTTGGGATTAATAAATGATTACAAAAAAAAAAATGATGTGTAAATATTAATTACCTTGACACTAGTGCCACCTATCGGATAGGCTTGAACCATCTTCACGTAAAAACAAATATATTGTGCAAAACTGACCTTATGGTGTGAATTTAAACCAAATCGATCTTTAAATTAGAATTTTTGAAAAAGACCGACCCCAGCGCCACCTTAGGGCTTTAACATAAACAAATGCATTGATGAGCACCACACAAACATGCAAAGAATATTAAGTGAATAGCTTCAGTGGTTCAGCTGTGACCATCACGACCATCATATACCATCATGGCCATCATATATACACACACCAACGTGTTTGTTCATTTCCCAGTTG